>BRZM01000074.1:557339-741263 GCA_033238685.1 Lates japonicus | reverse complement strand
TCCATCCATGGACCAAATCTGTGGTGACTTCCTCCTTCCTGTTTTTTTTTTCTCCAGTAACAGTAATTTTTTAATGTTGTGGTTTTATTTTCCTCTGCCAAAGACTTTTTAAAGGGAAAGTGTCTGACATTGTTGTATGATATCACCGTTTTCTTTTTTAAATAACTGAAACTGTTCAGAGTAGATACAGCATAGTCTTACCATGCTTTGTGAAGTGACAGAGTGGTAGAAACACTGTTGGTGTACTCACATGTTCAAAAGAGGTTACAGAAATGTGACTGACCCTGAGAGATTTCAATACGACAGGTGATATTCTGCGATAGTTCGATGTACTGCAAGTAGAACCAGTCTAGGGAGGGGGTGATGTGAAGCTACTGTGACCAAACTGTTAAGGGCCCTCGCCCCATAGTGGAAGTATTAAATGTTGTGTCCATTGTGTGTATTGACATAGGAGTGGTTAAAGGTGCTGTTCAAAGCAAACATGCTGTAAATAGTACACTTGTGTATTTTAATTCCAAGCCGACTGCCTGCCTCTCAGCATTCAATCACGGATCCTGACTGTCTGATCTGTTTTATGTTCGTCTTTTTATTCTCTTCCAAGACAAAAGAGAAAAAAAACCTGTCAGGCAGAACTGTAACATAGTTCTGTATTACTTGGAGGTCTTCTTCTGTTCACTGACATTTGGATATCTTTGGAATACTTCTTCCTTGTCTTTAGAAGCACGGGGGAAAAAAAAGAAAACAAAATGCATACAATAAACCTGAGAAACTCGATGAACTAACCCTGCTTCCTGCTTGTTGCTCTCATTTCTGTTTCCCGTCTCATCTCTTATCTATAACATTCTCTCAACATTGCAGCAATATATGTTAAAATGGTTTACATAAAATTGATGCTCTAAATGACTAATTAATAAAATGGAAATAGTTTTCATTTCTAGCCATCTAGCTATATTGTTATACTGCCAGATGTTGAGAGAATACTATTGTTCACAATTTGGTCTGGTGTGTCTTTTGGTCTATAACAAACTTTTGGGTAACACTTGGCTTATTCAAAGCAATAAAATGACAACAAATACAACTGAGGTGCACACACGGACACCTCCAGACTGCCAGCACGCTATTTAAAGTGTTTAAGTATCTTATGGGTATTAAAATAGTGCTTCCGTTTCTAGCCTGTAGCAGCAACACTGTGCCTTGAATAATTCAGTGTCTCCAGTGTGTGAAATGTTGATGTGCATTGTTGCACCATCACTGAAAAAAAAAAAATTCTCATATGCCAGAAATGCCTTAATTCTTCACCCTACACCAAATGCGAACAACACCTGTCCACCTGAGTAAATAAACACTGACTGACATATCATTGCTTCTGTTACCACAGGGGTTGCCACGGGCAGCAGGAGAGTTAAACCCAAGGATAGAGTGAGTGACTCCTCCTGGGCCGTCTTACTGAGGGGGACTAGTGTGATACTGTGATTCTCTCTGCTCTGGTGGTTGTGGGTGATCTTTAGCATGTCTCGATCTGTCGCCCTTTCTGTCTCTGGGAAAATATTTGGAGTTGTCTTGATGTTGTGAATCTTATTTGTCTCTTGGGGAGAGGTATTCTGTCCTAAGAAGATGTTGTAAGACTCAGCTATAATGCAGTATTCACATACATTTGGAAATATGTAATTTATGCAAAAAATATTCAAACATCCAGTGGGAACTCCTTCACTGAGAATGGGTAAGTAAGTTTATAAAATGAGAATAAGAATACTAAGCACATGAGTCCAGGTATCACTTGGTAATGACTTGAGTACAAGAGAGGAAAAAAGATCCCAGGATGCTCACCACTCTTTCCCCGTAAGTTGCTAATTTTCTGTTCTGTAGATACACCAGGACTCCCATCAAGGAGGGTAATCTTTCAAAAAAAAAAAAAAAGTGCATAAAATACAGCTTAAGTATTTGGTGTCCACAGAGGATTAACTTGAGTAAACAAAGAAGCTTTTATAGAAGAATGAGTCACTCATATCCTGAAGGAATTGGTGTCTGTGTACCACCCAGCTAGGCCGAGGAGCTTCACTCTATCTTTAGGCAGTGCTTTGGGGGGCTTTTCTCTTTCATGGGTGCATAAAGCAGAGGTTTATCTGCTCTATTCCTTCTTCCTGAACAGTGAAATGTGGGTTACTGGAGATTGCAGTATTTTCTTGCTTATTTCCTGCATTTTATGTCATTGAAAAGGGTTTGGTGTGTCGCTCACTGATTTTAAAGGAAAGCAAAAAAACAAACAGCAGATTGGTTACTGTCCCCTGTTCCAGATCACGTCTCCTGTGTTGATGTCTTTCGCGAGTTTTCTCTCCTCGCGTCTCTCCAGCCCGAGAAGCTGAGGAGAAGGAGCTTGCAGTTCAGCCGCTGCAAGAAGCCATAGTGGCCATCGCTGACCACCACTTCATCTTCTTCAGTGACCTTGGAATCAAAAGGGAGACTGTACATGCCCTTAAAGAGACATTTTGATGCTGCGGAATGAGTGCTGCAGGTGTAAGCAAATGGTCAAAACCTTGCAGGCACTAAAGTTATGTTGATTGTTCTCAACTTTTGTAAATATATTTGGTCAAGCAGGTCAAGATAACAGACCTTGGTTCTGTCAAAATCTTATATGGTTCAAACAGTTCTTTTGCACAGGTGTTAGTTCAGTTTGCCTGACACCAGTTTTTGTAATGGCAATGTATTAACAATCCTAGCATGTCAGAGGATCTGTGGACATACCATGTTGTTTTCAAAAGGGGCACTGCAACAATTTAGTATTGCACTTCCATGAAGGTGAAGGACTCACAAGAGACATACAGTATTTAAAAGAGGAGTCTTCAGAACTATTATGGATCAAGTACCCACATTTGTCTGGATTTCCCATAACGTAACACAATAACATATTCAGTGAGATCCTCCCTGCAGGGCAAATTACATCACCTGAGATATTTTCTTAGGCACAGGAAAGCTTCCACAAGAGTTAAAGAAAACAGTGCACAAATGTTTCCACTGGCTTATTCATACTCTCTGTGATGAGTAACCTAAAATCAATGAAGTGCCCCTTTTACTGTTCTGAATAATAATTCCATTTTGTCAACTGCAAATTTCTGAGGAAATGATTTTTAACTGTTTTGCAGAAATAAAATAAAGGTCTAATGGAATGTTTTTGTGTATGCCAGTTTCTGTTTTCTTTTAAACTTTGGATATCAGCAAGAAACTTTATGCAGCAACAATAAACACTTGTAAGAAGTCATTGAAGCTGGTTGAAGAGAAGCTGCAGAAAATCCTTAGACCAGACACAGACGGCTTTGTAGTGTGTCCGTCGTGTTTTGATTTACAAATGTAAGTACGGGTGTTGTGATTATAAAGATTTTTTCATTTAGATATTTTGAGTATATATTATTTGACTTTTTGAGAGGTTGCAATCACACAATACTTCAGATTCGCTCGTGACAGCAGTGTGCTGTCCAAGCCTTTTTTCAACCGCTTTAACACAAATGAAGAAGAAAACCGGAAGCGTCACTTCTCCTGCCGCTGCTGGCGATAGCTAAAGCTACGTCGGCGTCATCGTCTTATCGGTTTGGGGTTTGACAACAGACACAACAGCCTTATTTCGTGTCCAACCACGAATACCCATTTTCATTGGGGTCTCTGGAGAGGTATGTCTATACTACACGCACTATAGTTGGTAAATTTCAGAGACGCGGGGGTTCTGCTGTTCATGCTAGCGGATGCTAACGCCAGTGGATGCTAACGCCAGGTAGCTAAACACAGCTGTGGCCTAGGTTAGCTAACGTTAGCCGGTGGCGGCTAACACAGTGACCAGTGTACCTGCGAGCTTCATCTGAGTCCAGTTAGCCTACCTGAGCGGACAGCACTGATACGCTGTGATTGTTGAATTAAAATGTGACGCCATATATTATGTCGTTATGTAGCTTGGAGTTGCGCTGCTCTGTTTGTTTACAGTCGGTGGGCGAGTGACTGTCTGGTGTCTATCTAACTTACCGATCTGCTCAGGTAGACAGGTTTAACTGTAGCGTAGCTTGCCAAAGAGCGGATTAGCCACAGCAAAAACACAAGTTGCGTTAAGCAACCTGTCGTTTATGAGGAAGTGATACCGAAATCACGTCAACTGTGTTACAGTTCAGCTCAGCAGCGGGTATGTGTCAGCTGTTAGCCTCATGACAGCAGGTCAAGTTGGCTCACAGTGAAGTTATCTTGAGTTCATTGAGCTTAGGTGGAGAGACCGTTAAAGGTACATTTAAATCCACGCCGTGTAGTCTGTATATGTGGTAAAAAGTCTCACAACATCAAATTTTCACGTATTTGAATTATAAGACTTAGCTATGTAACTCCACTATCTTTTAAATTGAAATACAGTTCTATAACTACTTGGTTAGACATAGCAAGTTTGTTTATAAGACTTACTTAAAAAACATTAGGGGATATTGAATGGACACATTTAAATGGCATTTTAAAAGAATAAAATAAAATATAAGATCAAAAATAATGCTGAATCTGAAAGAAAGAAAGAACAAGCAGTAGTAACAATCATGAGATATTAAATATCCATACATTTTAATTACTCCTTAGCTTCTTAAGAGTTGCATCTATTTTCAGATTGTTATTCTTGATTTCTCAACAACAGTGAACTCATAAAACTTAGTCAGAGCAATTACCACCTGAATCACAGCTTGCTAAAAAAAAATATATATATATTTAGCGATAAGTTTAATTGATAACATGAATTAGTTGGATTTGTGAAAAACAAGCATTTGCTGGCTACAGCTTCTAGGATGTGGGATTTCTTTGTTGTTGTTTGGCTGTGTTTTTTATCACTCTAAATTAATGTGCGCTTTGGACTTTTGACTGTGGGTCAGACTGTTATTGGCATTTTACAGACTAAATTCATTGATCAATCGAAAAGTAGTCTATAGATCAGTCATTAGATGCAGGCTTACCTCTAGCATTAAAACTAGTCTCTAGTAGAGACTAGTCTTCTGACAACACTATATATGTTATTTAGGTGCAGTATCAAGGTGATCTAGATAATCCACACAACTCGCTGTCAGCAGTTTTAATTGGGAACTAGGTCTGAGACAGTTACTGCATTACAGCGGTGCTGTGGTAAAGTGACCCCAATTATCATCTTCAGGTTTTGTCTTTTCTGGACTTGAGTCTCTTACAAGCACCCAGTTAATCAATAATCAATCAATAACCAAGCGACAGTATCATTCACAAACAAAGTTTTCTCAGCTCCACTTACAGCTGCCGAAACTTTTTGCAACCGTAGCACTTCAGTTGGTGCTTCACAATTTAAGCTTTCCGCCAGCCAATATCATGCTGTTGGAATTATGGCTGGAGATCATCTCTAGCAAAAATACAAAAAAAAAAAAAAAGTTGAACACTATGCCAACAGCCATAAACTGTTAAAAGACTGAATTGCCAGAAATCAGAGCAGTTTCAGAGTTGAAACGTCTGCAGTAAAGGAAGGATACATTTTGGTCTAGCATCACAGTGGAATACAACCTGATAGTGGTGCCACGCTAACAAATATCAACACAAGATAAATTTCAGTATCTCCCTTTTGCATGTCTTCTAAATCCTCAGATGAACAACAACGGGAATAAGAGAGCTCCAACCACAGCCACTCAGCGACTTAAGCAGGATTACCTCAGGATAAAGAAAGACCCTGTGCCTTACATCTGTGCGGAACCTCTCCCCTCCAACATCCTAGAATGGTAAGGTGTTCATCCTGGCAAGGCCTAAGAGCAATTTGGACTTTGGGCAGTTTTTAAAAAAATTTTTTTTAATGCCTACCAGCTCTGACACTTTGTCCATAAGTCACGAGGACCCAGAAACATTTTTGAATATATCTATGTATTGAATCCTAAAAAAACATATTAAATTCTAAAAACAAAAACTAAGATAGAAATATAGGTTAACAAAAAGAAAAAACTTGATAAACTTGAGGGGTCATAAGATTATTTAAAAGATAACGAAAGAAAAACATATTTGCCATTCACAAAATAATATGTTTTTTGCAGGCTCCTATTTAAAATGCTGCTTTACACAAATTACCTAAGTGGCACTTAGCACATAGTAAAATTTTTATATACCCAGGTTTCAAGATGCCTGTGAGCAGTGCCAATAGTATTGAACAATCCCTCAATGAAATCAACTGTAACAAGTCTTTCCAGATTTGGTGTTGACATAAGATGCTGTCTGTTTGTGAATACAGACAGTTTCCTCAGCAGAAAGTAATTCACATGAAGCCTGTTGACCGTGTGTTCTGTGGAACATCCAGAATAATGGGAGCATCTTTTTCCTGGAAAGATTAATTGCTGTGAGCACCACAAATACGCCACAAATACATTTTAATTTACCTCCATTGTACTGGAATGTAGGCACAAATCACAAAGATGGATATTTAAAAGTGATGACCAGAAAAGATCACATATAAATAATGAGTGATCTTAACCGCATGTTTGTACGTTACTACCCAAACCACCAATTTGTTGTTTTGTAAAATCTAGAAAAACTAGAGCTAGATAAGCAGTAATGGTATGATAATAAAAGACAATGATAAAAGTTAAATATTTAGCTTTTAATAACAGCCATATTTGAACTGGCTGTTGTATTATTGGATTTCATCTTCCAGGGAAAATCCATGTGGAGTATTTATTAAGAGTGTGAGTAACCTCTTGCAACGCGTATTAAACTCTTAAGCACTTCCTGGTTCCTGTTGTGATATTATTAACAGTTGTTTCAGAAAGTATTCAGACCCATTCAGTTTTTGCACACTTGTACATTTAATTTTAGATGGATAAAATTGCCATTTTTTTTCAAAACTTAACCTTCATAAATTATTAACCAACAATGCAAATGTTTGCTTTAACACAAACTTTGTGTTCAAGGTATATTTGTAACAGATGACAGCATACCTGAGACATGACAAATTATCTGTTTTGAAATTTAGATAACTGTAACACCTTATGTGTTTTATTTCCACCCCTTAATCTATGTCTCACCTCCCTTTCAACAATAATCTGATAAGGCTGTGATAAGAGTGCATTCATTTCGAAATTCCTGGACATCATATCATCCTTATCAAATTATTGTTGAAAGGGAGGTGAGACATAGATTAAGGGGTGGAAATAAAACACATAAGGTGTTTTATTTCCACCCCTTAATCTATGTCTCACCTCCCTTTCAACAATAATTTGATAAGGATGATATGATGTCCAGGAATTTCGAAATGAATGCACTCTTATCACAGCCTTATCAGATCTGAGAAATAGTCAAGTCAGTTTTATTTATATAGCGCCAATTCACAACAGAAGTTATCTCGAGGCACTGTACATATAGAGCAGGTCTAGACCGTACTCTTTCTTATAAAATTTACAAAGAGAGACCCAACAGATCCCACCATGAGCAAGCACTAGGCGACTGTGGCAAGGAAAAACTTCCTTTTAAGAGGCAGAAACCTCGAGCAGAACTGGACTCTGGGTGGATGGCCATCTGCCTCGACCGGTTGGGTTTAGACAGAGAGAGGTGGGGGAGATGGGGTAAGAGAAAGACAACATTGCAAATACACAGTCTACGTCAAAATGTAGTAATAATAACAATAATGAGAAGAATAATAATAGCTATAGGAGTAATAATGACTGAACAGTGAAACATTAATAGCAATAATGCAGCGATTTTAATACAGTTAGACAACCTTTACTAACTACTAAGCTAAACTGATTGAGACTGACCCAACCCGCCAAAGGGAAAGTGTTGCATATATCGTTTTATTTAATTTTTATTTAACCAGGGAGGTCGTAAATCCCTTGTTCAAAGGAGGAATGAGACAAAGATGGCAGCAAAACTTGGAGACAAATCAAAGTTGTTAAGATGAGCTAAGAACTGAGACAATTAACAATGGAGTCAGCTACCATACAGTTTACAACTGTCCTGAAATTGGTGTGCAGGCGTTACTCTTTTGATAGTCCTGTTCTCCAACAGCCTTGAGTGTCAAATGTGATTTGCAAATATATATATGGGAACACTGGAGTTGTATGCTGCTGCAATGACTAGTCGATTATAAATTATATTATAAAGAAAATTACCTGGTGTCTATTTTGATGATTTGATGGTTCTGAAGGTTCTCATGAGGATTTGCTGCTTTCCTTGGTCTCATACCCTGCACACATTATAGTATTAACAAACAATTATTTGTTTATTATTATTTTTAATACTGAAAATGCCTATGGCAGAAAATAGGCTACTAAACAAAGCGTGGTTTCCTCAATGAAATCTTTATTCAGAGATTAAATTATAGTCCAACAACAGTCCTCTTAAACAAAACCTTTAAATTTGAACTAACAAAAAGCAAAACAAAAAAACATATGCGGTTCTCATAAAGGCAGCGCAGCCCAAGGCTCAGAGTCAAACCGAACAAATTAACAAAACAATGCTACGGCGCTGAGTGTATTTTAGACACAATACAATAGACAATACAATATATAATACATTTAATATTTATATTTATATAGTGTGTGGTCAAACAAAGCATTATATATGATAATTTGTGACCTGCTACTAAAATAATACAATCACGGCCCAGACTGTTTGATATACATCTTAGCCACTACATCAGCTACACCAGTTTAACACAAAAGAAAAGAAACAAGAAAAACTTATCAAAGCCGACATGGAAGTGAAACAATCATTAAAGTTTCATTCAGTGCAGATGTAGAGGATGGAGATGTAGCCAACTCACTATCACTCTATTATGTTTTTTATTTTTCTGGCTAACCAAAATCTTTTCTGTCTATTCCAGGCACTATGTAGTCAGAGGTCCTGAGAAAACTCCATATGAAGGTAAGAACATACTGACAGTTCACCAGCATGTGCTCCTCAGGCAGCTGCAGCAAATGAACACATTTTGTCAAGTTGATACCTGCTGATTCCTGTGGTTTGTGACTTGTCATGTTGGAGAGATTGAACCTGAGAAGGCTCTGTCTGACTCAGTGTCTGGTATTTTAATCTGTGATGTCATATCTTCTTCTCTCTCTCTTTTTTTTAGGAGGATATTATCATGGAAAACTCATATTTCCTCGGGAATTCCCTTTCAAACCACCAAGTATCTATATGATAACACCAAATGGGAGATTTAAGTGTAATACAAGGTAAGAATGTATAATTAATTAATGAATAATTTCTTATTCATGAATTGAATTTTTTTTTTTTTCACTTGTTTGCCACTTTTCTCCTTATTTGTTTGTAACTTTGCCTGCTTTCTCCACAGGTTATGTTTGTCCATCACAGACTTCCATCCAGACACATGGAACCCCGCGTGGTCCGTCTCCACGATCCTCACAGGTCTGCTCAGCTTCATGGTCGAGAAAGGCCCCACCCTCGGGAGCATCGAGACCTCTGACTACACGGTGAGGTCAAACAAATGATCACAGGCGCCGAGCAGGGACGTGAACAACCTGCGGCGTCTCAGATATTTGATATGCTTTTTATTCTTTTTTCCCCAGAAAAGACAGCTGTCAGCCCAAAGCCTGGCTTTCAACCTCAAGGACAAAGTGTTCTGCGAGCTTTTTCCTGATGTAGTCGATGTAAGTATGAGTTGATCTCCAACTTAAAATCTTCTTCTCCCTTTTTTTTTCCCTTGACCTAATCTTCTCCCGTCTCTTTCCCTCCCTCCACCAGGAGATGAAACAGAAACAGAAGGCCCAGGAGGAGTTAAGCGCCCGCACTCAGCCCCTCCCCTTACCCGACGTGGTCCCCGACGGCGACCCTCAACACGCCCACTACGGCCTCCCTGCCCTCAACGGAGGTCCCGTCCCGCTCGGGGGCGCAAACCCGGCCCCGGGCCTGCAGCAGGCCAACCGCAACCATGGACTTCTAGGCGGGGCCCTAGCCAACCTGTTTGTGATTGTAGGCTTCGCAGCATTCGCCTACACAGTCAAGTACGTGCTGAGGAGCATAGCTCAGGAGTGAAAGGAGCCGGCCGCCGTAGGGCGACGCTCCCTCCCCCATCACCACCACCCCACCCCCCACCCCCTTTGCAGGCGAGCCAGCTAGTGGACTCCACATTCTACAAACACACTATGTGGGGGGAGGGATGTTTCAGTCCTGGGTTAAACCCCCTCCACGACCACCACCACCCACAACCACCACCACCATGGACTTTGGAAGACAGAATCTCAAAGCCGACCCACCTAGGAAGGATTGAGCGGAGGAGGAGGGGAAAGAGGGAGAGGAGGAGGTTGGGGAGTGGATGGGAGTGGCAGTTGGACCGGGGGGATTGGAGGGGCTCATTAAAACGGTTGTGATCCACTGTGCTTCAGTGGTTTATGTCAGCAGTAGGAACAAACTTGGCTCATGGGTTGTGGAAGAGCGTAGAGCTGAGGACACAGGCACACACAGGTCGTAGTTGGTGGCACCGTGCCAGGGGGCTGGTCACCACAACAGAAATAGGCTTCACTGAGGTGGAATAAAATCCACCATTGTTCTCCTGCACTATCAACTTATAATTAAGCAGATAATTCTTAAAGCAAGCCCCTCACTTCTACAGTGTTTCCCTCTGCAGTCTGTTCCAGTCATTCATACAGACTCCTCAGGGCGGGACTCGATGCTGTTCCAATGCTAAATACATTCACAGTCAAGAAAAAAGGAGTTCCACAGAACTGTCTTCAGTTGAAGTCTTTAATCCTGGAGTTGGTTACACTCAAATACATTTCCATAAAATAACTTCAAGGCAGCAGCTTTCACCACCCTGCAGAGCAGTTGAGAGGCAGTTACCTTCAGTTTCACTTTGTCACCGGTGACATTTGGTTATTCTGCAAGAGGTGCTTTGGTATTTAGAGTACATCTGGGTCATGGAGGAAATGTAAGGAAGTTGTTTTTTTTTACTGAATGTGTAGCTCTCCAGATTATAAAAAAAAACAAAACAAAACAAAGAGCACTCAATCAAAACAGCACAGACGCGGGTGATAGCGTCTGAATTTTAACCACATTCCTGAACACTGTGCCAACAACGTGTTGTCATAGGAAAGGCCTCGTGTTCTACGTTGAGCTACCTGGAGGGGAAACGAGACAAATTGGTGCAAAAAAGCAAACAACAACACGGTTAAACTACATGTGCAGGAAGATTAGTGTGCAGCAGTGTGATCCAAATAGGGCCTTGTGCATTTTGTCTGCGCTTTTGATGTCATCAGTATGTGATGGTACATTTCTGATGATGCATGGAGCAAAGAAAGTAGACTTGATACAACAGGGTATTATCAAAATACATCACAAACTTCCAGTCTGCAAAAGAGCTGCTGATACAGGGTCAAAGACTGATGTGAGTCCAGATGGTCTCTCCAGTCAACCCATGAGCCAAGCAATGAACCCAATGTCTGCACAGAAATAGAGACCAGTGCCCCCTTTTTAAAAAAATAATAAAATAAATAAAAATTGGCTTAGCTGACCAGTATAGCAGCACTCTATATAGGTCCAAATAAGGAGATACGTGAAGAGAACCAATGTTTTGTTTCTGTATATTTTCTTTTTCTTTTTCCAAATATTTTTTTCTTTGTGTTTTTTGTTTTCTTTATTTATAGACAGCCTTGGCTTGTCTGTCATGACTCTGAGGAAAAACATATAGTGTTTGCTAAGCAGGGCAAACACACACACACACACACACACACACACAAAGACACACAGACAGGCCATGGTTCAGGCTCAAATAATTGCTGATAATTTACTGTTGTGCATTGCATTTAGTAAAGGTGGTTCTACTGTGTATCCAATGTTTCAACAGAAAAAAATCTGAAAGCAGAAGATTCGCCTTTCTATTGCTCTTCTTTTCTGGCACCATCTTTAAAAAAAAAGAAAGAAAAAGTTTTTAAAAAAAACAGAGAGAGAGAGAGAGAGGAACTGATGATGATGGGAGTGCGTTTGTGTGATTATACAGCAAATGCCCACATTTCCATGCTTCAGTTAATCTTGTGTGACATTGTATGTTTTCATAGTAAATGCAAATAAATTACCCTGCTTGGCGGGGCCTTTTAGAAAACCGTCCTCTGAACTACTTCTTTGACAAATCAAACATTTGTATAACGAGGTCAAAGTTTTATAAATAATGTAACTTAAATCAAAACGAGTTGGCCCGTATAAAGCCTGTCATCTGCAGCTTATATAACATGTTTTTTGGAAGCTCAGACGGGTCGACGCAGTTCCATGGAACTATTTTTTACCTGAGAAAGGCGCTTCTTTGGAAGTGCCACACGTGACAAGACCGGTCACGTCATTCGTGGGGGGGAGGGGGCGGAGTGCTTTAAGAGCACCTGAGCCAGGTAAACCTGTCAAAGCAAACCTCACTCAACACAGCAGAATCATCACCTGCAGTAAGAACAGGGGACTCTGTCTATCCTGCACAGTAAGTGTTGCCTGGTAGACGCATTTATATTATAGTAATGTTATTTGTGATTATTTATAATCAGCGAATGTCTCTTCGTTTTTCCTGTGTTGAACATTCCGTTTGCTGTCCTCTGTTAACATGGTTTTCTCATGTTGTTGCTGTGCAGATCGTCCCTCAGCCTCGTCTAAGGAACGTACTGATCCACCGATCCACGCCGACTCCACCATGTTCATCAACGAGGAGTTCGAGTGCATCGTATGCTGCCACGAGTACTCCCGCAGCGACCGGATCCCGCGGCTCCTCCACTGCAAACACACCTTCTGCGCCGCGTGCCTGGAGAAGCTGTCCAAACTAGAGGGGGTGGTCCGCACCGTCTCCTGCCCCCTGTGCCGCTGGATCACCTGCACCCGGGCCAGTCTGACCCTGCCGGGGGCCCTGTGGGTCAACACGGAGATCTGGGACCAGATCGCGGAGGAGAAGAGGCAGCAGCGGAGGAGGGAGGAGGAAGAGGAGGGAATGAACGACACAGAGGCCCAGCTCATCAAGGCACAGCTGTGAGTATAGGCCTCCTGCGTTTCAGTTTTGTTTTTACCCTGATTGGTCGGACTTCTTTAAAAGGCTGCAGCTGTGTAATTGCAACATGTAATATCTAAACAAATCTCTTCTCTTTTTTTTAAAAAATTTGTAGGTCGAACTCGAGACAGTCTGGCTTCATGTCCGCACTCAAGAAAATCTTCAGCTGCGTGCTGCAGCAAGGACAAGAGATGGACGGCTGCTGACACTGAGGACAGCGGTGGAAATCTCACTTGACCTGATGAATGGAGGCCGCTTTTAACGGAGCAGAGGTCTGAGGTGGCTCTGTGAGGACCCGACGGCCCGGACTGCTTCATGTGAAGTTTTTAAAGTTCTTCAAAAAAAAAAAAAAAAAAAAAAAAGGAACTGCGCTGCTTGTAAGTCAAAATACCTTCTGTGAATTTGATGTAAAACACCGCACTGTTTTTTTTTTTCTTTTAAAATCGCAATAAGAGTAACTGTGAACGATCAGAATCAATAAGTAATCAATCCCCACGTTTTTCCACTTGTGTGAAGAGCTCGTTCTGATTTAAAGAATGTCATTCGTACGGATAACATGATATACTTTAATTGATTCTGTAAGTATTTATGTGTGTATAGTATTTTGTTAACTGTTGTCACACGTGCTTTGATTTGAGGAGCTGTACTTTTTATTTATCATTCACATGAATGATTCATATCCTCAAAGACAGACTTATTTATATTTATATGATAGAGAGAAAATCATAAATATTGACACATAGTTGTGTTAGTTAACAAACATCTGTGAACAAAATGGTAGTGATTGTACTATGGAGAATAATGTTCCCAAAACCAAATATGAGCAGCGTTTTAATAAAAGTTGTTCAGAAGTATTTTGTTGATTAGCGTCCAGTGTTTATTTGCCTTAACCTGAGTAGAAAAAAATGACACACAACCCAGTTTGTATTCACTTCAGTCCGTCTGGCTATGTCAGATGGAAACCACAAATAAACTAATACACATTAATTTTACACAAGTTTAACAGTAAAAATGAGACATTACACAGGTCGAATTCTTTAGCAGTTTGAAAGCACTTTGTTTAGTTTTTGTTGAGCTTTTTACAGATCATGCGACTCTGCAGAAAGTTTCACTTCAACGTTTGAATCAGTTCAGTTTATCTGCAGTTTGGAAAAGAAAACTTTAAGAGAACTTAACATTTGTCCAAAACTGCTTCACTAAGCCCTAATGTCAATGCTGCAGCAAAATCTGAATATATTTTTAATGCATTGCTGTTTTTCGTTATAGTACAATAATACGGACTAACAGTGACCTGCAGAGAACCTGTACAATTTATTTCATGTCAGCTTTTGAAGACAGAAATCATTCTCACAGAGTGCAATTTAAAAACTATTAAAGTGTTGAATTTAATACTAAAACTAAAACACTATTCTTATTTTTTTTTACAATTATGAGATTTTAAAAATGTAACACATCAACTGAAAATATCTCCATTTATTCACTGCAGTTTCACTGGATTCACTTATGTGACATATAAAACGTATTGCGGACGCTGTGTGTGTGTGTAGTCTGCACAATTCAGTATTTGATCTTAAAACGCATGACTTCCTCTGTGTTTTTATGTATTATGTTTACATATTTCTTTAATGTAAATACAACTTTAAAATGTAAAATTGTCAGCTGAAAACATTTTTAGACCCACAGGTTTATTATTATTGTTACTATTATTTATATATTAGATATTCTAAAAATAACAATTTACCTTGTTAACTACATAAGTTCATTAAGTGATTAGGGTTAGGGTTAGGGGTTAGAAGTACTGATGAGCCTAGTCCAGAGTGACTGTGTGCTTTGGTAATAATAGTTTCATAGAACAGGAGGTATGAATCATTGGAAACTCCCCCCTCCTGGGTTTCACGCTGAGTGTTTGTTTTGTATGCAGTCATAGACTGTGCTACTGGTCCTGTTTCAGATACCCTGGAAGAGACCTGTATAGCCTCTTATTTCCATTTTATTGTTTGTACTTGTCAAACCACCGTAGAAACAGCAGTGGTAGACATAATAAGTTACACTGACTTAAACAGATAACAAAGATTACCCAGCATTGCTCATAATAATCTCAGCAGTTTCAGTTGAGAGTAATGAGAGAAATAATCATTAATTCACCGTGAACTTATTGACGAAAAGATGAAACTCATCATTTATTTGTGAATTTGTGGTTATTTTATTGAAAACAGTGACAGTGGATTATTTGAGCTGAAACCTTTTTCCCTGAATTAGTTCTACCAAATAGCCTCTTAACTATACTACGTTAAGATGAAATACAGTTAAATATTCAGACAATACAACACAAAACTGATGCAAACACAACAGGGAAGGATTGAAAAAAAAAAAAAGCTTTCATAACCCACAGAAACCATCCAAAGATTCACCTCCTTTTACTAAAGATTGGTGGCAGGAAAAGCTGCTGGAAGTCTGAATTCAGACAAAGACTGTAGTTTTCTATATGTGGAAAAACATACAGGATTTTTGTGGGGGTGAAGTCAGCACCACCTTTTTTTGAATTGAACAGCGCTGAGAGACGCAACAGCTCAAGCGGCTCATCAGCCTTCAGTTTGCACACTTTCATATCTAGTCAGTCATTGTACAGCAGTGTGAGTAGTTAAAACTTCCTAGCGAGCGTTTCTAAAGTGTTAAGGGGAGAAAACAGGACAGAAATTCATTTATAAAACTGTAAAAACTGGCCATAAATCCATTTTAATAATGAGCAGGTCCTACACAATCAGGATTCACAGATAATACAGAATATTTTTTCAGTACATGTGTACCTGCACTTTTCATATTTCAAGGAGAAAAAAAATAGGGAAAGAAGGTTAATTGTTTTTTTTTTTCCCTCAAACAATTTAAAACAAAAGCTTTTCACGTCATTCCTCAGGATGGTGATCCCACTCCTCTGTACTTCATAAATACATTCAGCACTCAGTTGATGCAGTTAAAAAAAAAAAAAGTTTCTATTGCATAAGGACATGATTAATCTTGTCTAAACACTACATTAACAGACTATCACATGTGCACTTAAATTAACATGTATCCATCACAGTTTTCACCACACCTTTTTCTTATTCCACATCTTCATGGACATTCCTCTTCCTACCTCACACTGACAAAACATAATTTAAACATAGTAAAAAGACATAATTTGTGAGTAAACAGAGACATGGGTAAGTACAGTCATTATTATATCAGCTAAAAAGATAGGGCCTCGCTGGATTAGTGTGAAAACTTTGTAATGAGGCTCGCAACTTTCTTTGTCAGGTTCGCGAGCCTCGTGAAGTCAGGCATCTTAAAAAGCTCACCTAAAGTGTCGTCGCAGCTTGTGACAGGAGGGTAATCTCTCTTCACACAAAACCTCAAGATAAACAGATGTAAAATACATTTAGCACAATGCCTTAATTGTACATTTGGATAAAGATGGGGTAAAATATGGGCTATAAACAATATTTTTTAAAGGGAAAATAAACTGATACGATATCAAATAATACCAAAGAACATTTCAAAAAACAAAACAAAAACAAAACACTGAAACGGTCCAAAAGAGCATGTAAATGAGTTGGAGGTGAAATTCTGCCTTGTGGACAAAAGCAGCAAACAAATAAGTGACAAACAGTTAAACTACTAGAAATACAGTTTAAATGTCCCTTTGTGGTAAGTATGTGGGGAAGTAGATTATTTTTTTTTAACTTTTCTTTGTTCAAAATGTGTGTGTGTCTCCCTATAGGTAGGGGTACTGTGTGAGGCGTCTGGGGCTCAGCTGGTAGGCACTGTAAGCCTCGGCCCGGGGCGTCACGCTAACGTAGGGAGAACCAGTGGCGAACTGATGCTGGTAGGCTGCGGGGAGGCCGTGCAGCAGGCTGCTGACGGAATCCCTGCGACTGGCCGAGTCTCTCCTGGAGGAGGAGGAGGAGGAGGATGAGGTGTACGTTGCTGCATAGGCGGAGGGGGAGTGTCCGTGGCTGCCGTGGCCACGGCCCAGCAGCTGCTCCATGGCCTGTGAGGCCGAGGAAAGGGCGGTGGAGGCTGGGTAGGTGTACAGGCTGGGGACCGAGGCTGAGGTTGATGTCAGGGCCGAGACCTCGGGGAAGTTGTAGTGAGAGGCTGAGACGGCCGGAGGGAATGTCTGCTGGCGACGCAGAGATGAGTCGCTGTGGGACGCCCCCGAACGCTCCTGAGATGAAGAAACCACCGGCTGAACCTGACAAGACATGACACAAAGATACAACAGTGAGAGGGCAGGAAATAATGGCACATAATGTCAACAATTCTCTTTAACATGCACTTTCCACTCTGATGTTCCCTTGAGTAACTTTAAGGTTGTTCCACACTGTGGAAAAGGATTCTTTTTTTAGAGACTACATGTTTATTATAGCTGCAGCTAACCTTCAAATGTGACACATTTTCACAAAACTGAGCCTGATAGAAACTTTGGCCTCTCTACTAGACTTGAAATTAAGTTCTGTGGGTGCAAGAAAAGTCACTGGCGGGTTAGTGACATTTAAAAACTTGAAGCAGCTAATGCCTTTATACATTAGTATACCGGTTCCCAACCTTTTTGGCTTGTGACTCCTTATAGCCTTTCTATATTGCTGATACCCTCATTACAAAGGTTTATGAGCTGTGAGTGGTTCAGCATCAAAACTGTTTACTCCTCAGACTGCTTTAGTTTATACTTCTGAATCCTGAAGAGGTAAAACTCTGCAAACGTAGGGATGAAAGAAGAGAAAAGGTCAGGAGGAAAAAAAAAAAAAAAAGATTATTGAATGTAGAAGTTTTGAATTGTTCTCTTTCCTATCATGTTTATCAGTTTGCAACCACTTAGGTTTATCTCCCGCACCCTTGACTTGTCTGAACAGTTTAGGATCCACTGCACAAGAAGACATTCAAGACAAGCCTCTGTTTTTGGCAAGCCAGTATTATCAGCAGGCATCACCTTAGCACAGATATATTGGTATTGACACATAGGTTGGCAGATGTGCAAAAAAGAATCTGCAGTGCATAAATACTGAGAGCTTATTTTAGGTCATTTACAAACTCATCTGCCATTACACTGATTGTCCAGCAGAGAGCACTTTGGACCCTCTTTATAACACACGGAGAGACATTTCTTTTTCTGCTGTAAAATATTCTGCAACAGAAAATATCTCTGACACTCTTTCATAACCCAACCCTTGCTGTAAATATTTGTTTATGGGAGTGTGAAGGTAAGGTAAGTATGGTTTAGTGTCCTACAGGTGCAAACATCTTAAGACTTTAACATTGCTCTTTTTTTGCAACTTATGACTGTTGTTTGTCTCCAACTGCCACATTTGCAGTCTGAACCCAACTGTCTAAATCTTTGTGGCCAATACTGGTATTCAGAGTTATGTGATTCATCTTAATGGCATGGCTTGTCACTGTGACAGCTGCATCTGAGTATGCAAAACAACTGACACAAAAGAGGCCTCACCTGGCTAAGGTTTAAGGGGTGTGACTGGCTTGGAACCAGTCCATGGCGCTCCATGCTCTCCCCTGAGCTGCACGGCTGTCGATTGGATCTCTTAGGCTTCATGTAGTTCACTTGGGGTCAAAAGTTGCAGGTGTTAAATTCTGCTGCTTTTTCACAGATTTCAAAATGAAAAATTGCTGCTGCAAACAAATATCAAATGGCACCAGACTCTCACCAGTCTCTAAGCGTCCACGTGAAGCCGCTCCTCTCTCAGAACCCTGGGTTTTGACCGAGGGTGCCACCACTGCCAGAGATTTGACTTGACGTGATGACATGGTGCTAGCTGGGTTAAGTGTGCGTGGCAGAGGAGTCAGGGGGCTGGCTGTAGAGGAGTCTGAGTCGTGTACCGTCACACAGCTGATGACATTAGTGCGCTGGCTCAGACCAACACTGTGTGAACAGAGAAACAGTGTTACTTCACAGGTCGTATCAAAAAAAATAAAAAAATAAAAATGAGATAGGTCTACCAAAGTTAATTCTGTCTAAATGAATGAAGCCTTGGTCTAGTAATAAAATCAAACCTGGCCGGATGGAACTTGCGCTCATCTTCTGTGTCGGTGTCGCTGTGTATAGTGATGATGCTGACCGCCGGGCTGGGTGTGTCGGAGATGATGATTGGCTGGGACAATGTGGCGCTGGAACTGGGTGGGGTCACACCACTACTGCTGAGTAATGATGCAGCGGAGAGACCCCTGGACAGAGATAAACAATGCAAATACTGAATTTCATCCACAGGAAAGGGGGATTCTGGTCGTGATAACACATAAAAACCTAAAAACAAAAGAATGTGTCACATGGAAAACTCTACTACTTCTTTCTTCTACTGAAGAAAAGCTCAAAAATGTTCCAAGGTATCATAAATCGGAGATAAAAGCTGCAGGGATGCACAAACCTGTTTCTGTTCTCTCCACGTCTGGCTTTCACTTTCTTCCTCTCCTGCTGAGTCCTGGCTTGGGTTGTGCTCCTGTTGGGAGTCAAAGATCACACCAATGATAAAATAAGAACACAAGGGAAAGCTTACTATTCTGATGGGACTCATGAGTAGCCATGTTAGCCAAAAGATATGCTAGATATAGTGCGAGCCACTGTAAAACCAAGGCACTTGGCAAAAATAACAAATTTAAATTAAGTACATGTCCGCATTTGATACCAGTTACCTGAAAATTTTGATTTTAAAAAATGTCATAAAACCTCTCTAAAACGACCGGGTCTAGACTACAAACGTTGGCTGACTGACCTCCAGCTGTGTCCCTGCTGTGTGGCAGCATCTGAGTGAAGTGTTTCCAGGGGAGATTCAGCGACATTTGACTGGTGGGCAGAGCTGTGGATAGCCACGCCTGAGACCTGCTGCCATGATGACGGTATGAGGATTTGTTGGGTGCCAGTGGGCCAGGCCTGCTGAGAGAAATAACAGAAACTCACACTTCAGAACGTGTAATATCAAGGACCAGCTATTTATGAATCGACACAAATTATTTGATTTGCTGGGATGGGCCAGACAAACTGAGCCATGCTGAGAAACAAATCCAAAGACTGAAGACAAAGAGGCAAAACAATGGGCAATCTCCTCTACAGGCAAAAGCACAAAGCTAGATAAGCGAGCAAACCTTTCCCAAGCCATTCTCTTATTATAGCATAGCCCTGCAACAAATCCACAAGATGATATCATGCAAAGCGTGGACAATGAAACACTGTAAACAGTCAGATCAGGTATAAAGACAAGTATACACAGAACCATGGTGCCTGTTAAAGAAGAAACACTGAAGAGAGAGATTAGTTTAGTTCACTGATGCCAAACAGTCTGCTGATAAGCTGTCTTGGGAAAAGGCATGCCACATGTTCTGGGGCTGAAACAAAAGACGTGTGTCAGAGAGTCAGACTGTTGAGGATGGATTTTAGTGTAGCTTTGTAGCTGCAACCTCCTCTGCTGAAATCAAGGACGGACAGGACAAGAGAAGCTGCAAGCAAAGCGCAGACCAACTCAGCAACACATGCGCTCCATGCCCTCAGCACACCTATGGGGAAAGACTGTGGGGGAGGGAATGAGAGAGCGTGTGAATGGTGTGGGGGAGAAGGTGTCGTCTGGAGTGGGAAAGATTGAAAATTTTGTCAATTCTGTTCTGATGTCGCAGAAGGGGAATTTAAATACATGAACACCAAGAAGGATAATGGTGATCAAAAAAGGCCAAAAAAAAGCTGTTTGATTTTCTTATTGACAAGCACTGACCAACCATGATCCTGACAACAAAGTCCACATGTGAGGAGGGAGAATGTAGAAATATGATATATAAAATAAAGACTATCCCCATACAACGTGTGGCACAGAAGGAGAGGAAAAATTGCAAACAAATGAAAAGAAAAGGGAAAGTGGGGCAGGAGAGAGATGGCATTGTTAGTGGTAGAGGGAGTGTGCATGTGCATGTCTTTCTTCAGGGATGTCATCGTTGCTTTACCAGCACTGTGGCTGTGTGCTCCAGGAGGGTGGGCCGACCCACCCCGGTGCCCAGCCCGAGGGGCAGAGAATACTGGGGGGCTATGCCTGCTGAGGGTGGGTGCAGGGTGGCCACCATCAGGGGTGTGCAGGAACCCTGGAGGAGGGAGGGAGGATAGGGGAGGGCAGTGTTAGGGTAGGATGAAAACGTTATGTCCTTCAAGGCTGTATCTGATTTAGACGAAGGGACAGGGCGGATAAAACCAGCTGCACAAGAGATGCACACTCGTACCACTGGCCATCTGGACGCCTGACCTCTGCAGGGTGCAGTGATTATTCCTAATTTTAGCAAACTGCAATTAACTAGCTTTTTGTGCCAGATGAGTCTCCAACACTACACATCTGGCCTCCATCCCAGATAGGAGACTGGGAATAAGAGAGGCCTGGCCCAGAGTGGCAGTCCAATCAGTTTTGGAAGCAAATCCAAGGCAGGATGCAATCAGCAGAAACACAAACAACAAAAACAGCGTTGATTATGTCACTCAAGCCAAATCTTCTGTTATTTCAAAACTCAGTTGTATAAATGCATCGAAATTACCAACATCTCCACTGAAAGTAAACCTTTTAACTGAAGAACACAATCCACCCTTCTTCCCCACCAAACTTTGGCCAGCTCTGCTGGCAGCAAGAAGAGAGAAGGGGGCATGAAAGGAGAACCCCAACAGGGAGACTTTCTGGATGCACTCAGTGTACCCATGAATGAGCAAAACTGGGCACCACTGCTCTCAGCTTGGTGCTAATGACATGATATCATTCATGGAGGATGCCAGATTTTTACAACAACCTTGAGTTTAGGTTACTGATGGATGATGTGCTCATGTGCACTTTATCAAGGAAGTCTGTGGTGAACCGCTGAATGAATTTAAAGTTACATCAGTATTCACAGAAGGTGAACAGCATATAATGAAAAGTGTTTAATTCTGTAAACAGACTTTAAGTTAATGCAACAAATCTACAAAGCCCTTTCCCATCTGTAACTTCTGGTCTCTTCCTACTGGACATCTGCATATGACACAGGTCTAATCAGTGTATGGTCAACCCACCTAGGACTCAAATTCAAATGAGTCAGCTGTCACTCTGATTGTCTTTGTTAACCGGGGCTCCAGTCCCAATAATAGTTAAGTTTCAGTTGCAATCTGTCTCCATTTGTCCATACACACACACTCCATTGTGTGCACTTTGGTCATCTTTCTCAATCCCTCTCACATCTTTTACCTTACTCTCTTGTCCTCTCATTATTTTCACCCTCTCTCTCTTTGGGGAGCTGGGTATTATTTAATTCATCGCCATCCGAGAGACAGAAGTTGACTAAACCAAGCCAGAGGTCACACACTCCTGTTGGAGAGGAAGGTCAGATGCTGACCCATTCAGACAGACTGTCAAAGCAGCTTTGAACCACATCACTGTGTCAGTCTGAACAGGATATTTGTGTTCTTCTAACTTCTCGTGTCCACTCCATGTGGGAACATGAGCCAGACAGGACTGTAGGTGGTACCAACTATGGACTGTCAGGTTCCTGTAACTCTTAGGTCACAGCTCTACTGGAAATAAAAGGTGCAACATTCTCAGGTAAATCCTGGAAAAGGTTACAAATGTCTTACATGTGACACATAATTTTGCCACTGAGGTGACTGTATCTCTACTGTAATGCCAGAGGTCACGCAAAATCAAAATGTCAGAGGAGAGAAGACAAAGCACTGTGTCTCGTTTGATGGTACATTCATACATACTAGCAAATATTACATGATGAATGTATTATATAACAACAGTTTCAGAACTGAACTGAAATTGGACAACACACACACACACCATACAAACTCTTACCTGTGTGAGCATACTTGGCTGGATCTGCAACGACTGAGTAGACTGATTCTGAGGTACTATAGGAACAGAGTTCTCCATCCTCACAGGGAAGCTAGAACTCTTACTGGATGGCTGTAGCCCTGGAAATGGACAATCCCACAAAAACAATGTCAATAAATAATCACAGATACTGATGAAAAACAAGTATGTTCATGTGCACAACAGGTATCCCTTGAATGTAGGCGTTCCTGGTTATTGAAATCAGGATATGTGAGCAGGGTTACTACAAAGCAAAGTGGGATAATGTGGCACATAGACACCTTATCCTGATGTAGTAATTTAAAGGTAGCTAAAGCAATGATGTAATTGTGTAAAAGTGTAAGTAGACACAGCCAGATACAAATCAAAGTGGAGGATTCATTGATGATACCCCTCATAATAATCAAATCAAAATAAACCACTGTGAGGTTTCTTGGCATTTGATATGCCTTCAAACATGAACGTCACTTGTTTTCAGTCTGAATGCAACTGTATACTTTACCTTGAATAGTGGAGGGTGGGCAGACGATGAGAGTCTGCTGGAAAGGTTCTGTCTGGCTACACAACCCAGCAGGACGCGTTGGAATCGGGACACTCTGTTGAGCCAGCCCGGGAATGTTGATGGTCGCCTGCTGGTACAGAGCTGGCTGGTAGTTCAGCAAAGGCACCGCTCCCCCCGCAGAAGGCACCTGTTAGAGGAATTAAAAACACCACTGATTAATACTAGAGAACGTACAGGTCCCTTATGTGTGTACGAATTTATGATGAAGATGTGGGTCGTACCTGGTTGTGTTGGTTGAGTTGGCTACTGAAGGTAACAGTGAGGTTTCCCGCTGCAGCGCTCGGGACTGCATTGGTGGAGTACAAGGATTTGCCACTGTCATAGGAGCTCCGGCGCTTGCAGATCTCCATGTTCTGGAAACACGACTTCACGCTGGAGAGGATCGCATAAGAGCGTTTCGGTGATTACATCTCAATAAACACTCGCCTAAACCAACATATACACATCTTAATATACACACTTACTGGGAGCTGTGAGGATAGTCCATGAGGTGGCTCATCGTGACAAAGGGGTGACCCAGAGTTTTTGTAGGTGTGATCCTTTTGTCGGCATCCAGACGGAGCATACGCTTCAAGAGGTCTATAAACTCTCGTCTATCGGCTTTCTCAGCCAACATGTCGGTCCCCTCCAAATGAGACGACAGGTTGACCTGGAATTCACAAAAAATCCCCAAGATGACTCAAACAATGTAAGGTAGAGGTAATGTGATTTCATGATTTGCGCATTTCAGCATGTGTGTACACTGTAAAAAAAACTGTGTGTTAAGTGCAAAAACATATGTGCACTATATCAAATATATTATGAAAAATTGCTATCTACCTGCATCATGTCATCCAGACAGTTGAAGATATACTTCCTGGCCTCCTTGGACTTGATACCCATCTCCATTTCATGCTCTGCTGGGGTCTGGAAAAAAAGAAGTCTAATTATCTTTTAAGGGAAAAAAAAATATTTGTCAGAAAACATATTTACTGTAAAATATGGGGGTTCTACTCAAATAAAAAAAAAAACTGAATCAGAACGATCATCAAGACGTCTTTACATTTTGACATATTTAGCTGTTCTTGGATACCCTGATTAACTCTTTAAGGGGCTTAATTAGCAAATATCCAGACAATTTCATATGTGGCTTTTTTCACCTTTAGCCTCCAGAGTGGGTAGCTGGAGTCAGGGCCTCGGTTGAAGAAGCGGCTGGTCTTAGTGCCGGCGCTCAGTAGGTACTCTGCTGGTAGGCCTTGAGTCTGGGAAATGTAACGTATCTGTAGAAAGACACATACCAGTAAGTGCCATGGATATGACTAAAATAAACTGGTTACCTACAATACCCTTACAATTTGTAGTTATGCTTGTTCCTCTAGCTTGGTATCTCTTGGTTTATAGCAATATGACTTTGTAAAAAGCACCTACATGCTTCCATGACCTGCTACCAACTAAGAACTTGCAGTCTTTACTCTGGCTCATGGGTTTGCATTTCCCATCATTTACCATCTCTGCAGACAAGGCTTGGGAAACACTAATATTTGTACTAACCTGGTCGTACTCAGAGGCTCCGGGGTAGAGAGGCCAACCCAGAAACAGCTCAGCTATCACACAGCCTAAAGACCACATGTCAATGGCCTCACAGAATGGCAAACCTAAAATGATCTCTGGAGCCCTAGACAACAAACAGAAGATTAAAGGACTAGTGCCAAAGAAATACAGCTGAGCTACAATGTTGTATCATAAAAACATGGCTTATTCAGCACACATGCTTATAAAACAAGGCAGAACTGGATTTCTTGCCACCAACCTGTAGTAGCGAGACTGTAAGTAGGTTGAGCAGACGGCCTTGGACACATGACTTGCTGAGCCGAAGTCAATGACCTTCACCCTGTAGGGCTGTCTAAGGGGGTCGACCAGCATGATGTTCTCAGGCTTCAGGTCTGCATGAATCAGACCCAGGCTCTTCAACTTCATTAGTGCTGTAGCCACCTAGAGGTACAAACAAGTAAATATTAATCTAAACCTAACATGAAAACAAGGAAGCTTTCTGATGAGAAAATAAATAAATAGAAGTGATAATATGATATGCAATTACATAATAACCATCAAAGTTGAAAAATATGTCTGCCTTTTAAAACATTTTGCCAACCTGCTGTAGGATGGGCCTGATGTGCCGTAGTGGGAGTGGGCTGAACTTGCTGTGTTTGAGAAAGTCGTACAGGTTCTGCTCCAGCATCTCAAACACCAGGCAGGTGTGACCCTTGTGTTGGAAGCATTCATATGAACGCACAAAGTTGTACTCATCTGCATTCTCTGCGCTTAGCCGGTTCAGGATGCCCACCTATGAAAGACAAACAATGCCTTGTGACTTGCCAAAAAATACTGTTCTGCAGACATTTCACATCATGAAATACAAGAGCAATGAAGTGCATAACAATACTATTTAGCCAATTTGCTCCAAAATGATGAGTGTCAGTAGGAGCCCAGTTGTTAACGTAGAGGCACTTCACGTCGGGTGCACTTTGGTATAATGACCCTAACTGACAACAAAGCAACTGTGAAGCATCTGCAGGTAAGTTGAAACCCACATAAACACCACACCATGATCCTAGCTTTACAGTGTAATCAATCATTTCTAACACATTTCACATCATCAAAGTGTTTGACTCCTGGAGCCAAAGCTGTACGAGACCAGGAGCTCTCTGCCAAGGTTGTCAAAAGCAGTAACCGCTGTACAGGTATTGTTAGTTACAGTCTGGTTACAGTTTGTTATCAAAGTAGGACACACAAATATTTTACCCAGAAAATTATGTCTGGTTACCTCAATCTGGCCCTGACGAGCGTATGAGGGATGGTTTTTCAGGATCTTGATGGCCACAATCTCATTGGTGCCTCTCTTCCAGCACTTGGCTACTTGTCCAAATGTGCCTCTTCCCAGAAACTCCAGCACTTCATAGCTACAGGACACCGAGCAGAGGATCTCATGCTGCACTAGCTGATAGTCTCCTTCACCATTGGAGCTACTGCTCTTGGTGGTCGGAGCCGAGTGTGGTATAGACTGACCTGTGCCCCCTCCTCCACCGCCACCCGTACGGGTGGAGTATGTTGCTGCCGGAGCTGAGAGCTCCTCTAATATTTGGACACTGCCACACCCACTCCCACTGCCTTCACTGGCCTCCTCGATCTTTCTCTTCTGCCCGTGCCTGTGACCCCTCGTTTCAGAGGATGTCTCAGTATGAGCGTAAGAGGAGGACGTCGCCTGCTCTGTGACACGCCGACTGGAGCCACGGGGAAGACTGCCGGTGCTATCAGCTGCCCGCACCACCACTTGACCCCTGGAGCCAGGAGCTGCAGGGGGGAAGACCAGGGATGGTGCGAAGGGCGGCACAGCCATTGCAGGCGTGAAGGTGTATGCTGACTGGCCTGCTATGGAGCTGTAAGCTTCAGTGGTGGACACATCCCAGACATTGCTCTCCACCTTCAGCTTCTTAACGCGGCAAAAGGCACTGGAGGAGATCGAGGGAGGAGAGAAGACCTGCAGCTGAGAGCTCATAGCTGAAAAGAGATTGAGGAGAATTAGACAGATGTGCTAAAAATATTCTGAACAACCTAAAAAGCTTTTAATGTATAGACCGATAAGTAATTAATATGAAATTATAAATAAATGTTACATCACTCTTGATATATTCCATTGCTATAAACATCCAGTTTATTAGGTACACTTAGCTAAAAATACTACAGTCAAATATAAGTCCATCCATCTTACATCAGTAGACTAAATATTAGAACACCTCTAAGAATAATGTAACACACTTCAACTGAACCACAAACTACAGAATCCAAAATGTCTCTGTAAAACAATTTCAGCAAAATACAGGAGTTGAGAAATTTTGTTATTTAATCAAGTAGACAATTTACTGAAAATGTGAGGTTCTGCCCTTTAAAATGAACATCTTGGGACTGGTTGGTCAGACAAAACAAGCAGTCTGAAGATGCTGCCTACAATTCTGGTAAATATTACTATTATATATTTCTTTCATTGTTTCATAAATTGAAGGTATGATTTATTGACAATTGTGTTAGATTGCAGGTTTAGTTAGGTGTAACTAATAAAATGGGAAATTCATTTTAAAAAACCCAATAACCCTGACATCAACACTGAACATGATCCTAGAGCTGCAACTAAAAATTATTTTCATAATCGAGTTACCTGTTGATTATGTTCTCAGTTATCAATTAATTTCAATCAATCATTTTATCTATGAAATGTCAGAAACCAATGAAAATGGTAGATTACACCTGCGAGAATCAGTGCATTTTCAGCATTCAGTTATGCAGAGTTATGCATTTGTACGATCTCTCTGTAAAGCTTTTTTTTCCCCTTCTCGCTAAGAAAGGCCCTTGCTATGTTAGCCCTCTTCTTTCTCTTCTTGGGTGGGGTGGAAACGGGAATGTGGTGAAGTAATGTGTTTGGAAACAGGATGTATTTTCATTGATTTAAAGTACTGATATTCTATTTCAAAGTAAATAATACAGGCCATAAAAATATTAAACAAATTATTGAAGTTAAAAACTTAAATAACTCCTAAGACCGCTCAGGCAGTGTCTCTATGCAATGTCAAGCTGGGATCCTAAATGTAATGTTGACGAGTATCTGAAGGATCTGATTCAAACAAAACTCTTGAACCACACGTCAGTTACGAGAAAAATAAAGTGAAAGATGAGATACTTTCAGTGGTGTGTACGCTGACAGGGTAACTGCTGGGCAACTGTGATGGACCTCGGGGGAAGTTTAGCTGTGATCACCGCTGTTAACAAATATAACTATATACCTTACATTAATCATACGTGTGGCTGTTACTTTGCTGCCAACAAACATCTGTACCCCACTGACAAGGACAGACTTTTAAGATCAAATCAACAAGGTTGTTACTTAATTCGCTAATGCTAATAAGCTAACGCTTTCTGATCAACTTTCTGAAAATATGTCGTTAAACAACTGCCTGCTAATCTCACGAAAAATAGGGTTCAATGACATATGTCGCATGAGAAGCAACGTAAAACACTGAAACGGTTGTAACATACCGGATTGGATGTTATTGCAACGTCGAAAAACGGCTTCGTCCAAGGTTTAAATCCCACTGCAGTCTGCTGGACCAGCGTTATCCGATTAGCTTCCGCTAGCTACCATTAGCTGCTAGCTAGGCCTGCATTGTTTCTTCAATCGATGGAGAGCTAGGCAGCGGGAGAAGGCGTTACAGAGCCCAGTTCTCAGAGGGAAAACACAAAGGCGTCATTGTCTTGTTAAGCAAAATAATCCAGTCCCTAAAAACATGGACATTTGTTGGTTAAAACATGATAAATTCTATTCTAAAACCGCCCGTCTTGTAGCAGCGAAACCCACTTTTCACCGGAACAAACCACGTCCTTATATCAGCTGCGAATATTACGGCATTTCCGGTTGCTACCGTAATTACCGTGGATCTGGCAGGCGACATTTGCTGATATTAGCCTTATTTTTGAACAAAATTCGGAATATTCACAATTTTATTATCATAATATATAACTCACAACTCTCCCAAGATGCCTCCATTGCCGAAAGACTGGTCGAGTCACATTTTGGATCGTTTTAGATATCAAGGAAAAACGTAAACAACATTTTTACGGTAAAAAAAAATAATTACGTGACGTGAATGGAGTAATACCAGTAATTTTCCGGCAGGCCCGGTAATACATGTTCCACATAAGTCTTAACAGGAGTGACTCTGTTATTCCAGTGTTTTACATGGCAACATAACAAACTATGCTTAAAAAATACAGTAGAAGTGACCTTCATATTTAATGGACAAAATAATTCATTTTTGTTCCATGGAAATGGAACACATAATGTTTGCATAGACAGAGTTGCTTAATTTTTAGCCTGAGCACATAGTTAGTTGTCATCCCCTTAATTTACTTGCGCCTTTAATACTATGCCACTTGTGTTAAAAAGTGGGCATTCTATAAATGAAATATTGTGTTAGAGAATGCACAATCACCACACAACAAACACAAAAATACATTTTTCAAATATATAAGCAAAAATGTCCTTACAGGGAACAGTGACGTCCTTAAAGGGGTTCTATAGGCTCTAATAGTAAAACCCCTTTGGTTTTATAATCCATGGGAGGAATCAATACCGGGCAAAAATGGGTTAAAGTGCAAATTTTCTTTTTATTCTGATTTCATTTTACAGCAGAAATTATGTAAAGCATTCAGAAGACATTTTCCACATATAAGGGCAATATTCAAAACACTTTGCATGGCCTCAGCAACAAAATATTCTTTTAAAAACATCAACAATTTAGTGATGCTTGTGCATGCACATTTGTAAAAATAAAAAGTAAAAACTAGGCTACAAAAAAAAGAGGAATGAAAGACTGAGATAGGCATGGAGAACACAACAGCAGGCAAGGTGGGAATACAGCAGGAAATGAGAGAGAGGGAGGGGGGAAGACGGGGTGAAAGAAGAGGAAGGCAAGGAGAGGTCTAGCCATAGATTATCTATAAGGATCTACCATTCTAGCATGCAATGTGGAGTTTGGCCACGCCCTCTCAAAACAAGGCCTGAAAGGTTATACCATTCATTTTTAGGCGGACTTATGAGAACAGAGGCCATCTCTGCGCATGTCTACCAGCTGTCTACTATGGCAATATTTCATTTTTTGCTCTACTTTTTTTTTTTTTTACACTACATACTCTTTTTACAGTCACCATCCTCTCCAAAAACATGAACATATTGATGGATTTTCTGCAATCTGTGTGTTTAGTTTTGTATGTGTGTGTTTATTATGTGTCTGTTTATAAGCGCAAGCATTTGGAGTTGGTGTGTGTGTATGTATCTGTGTGTGTCTGTGTATGTGTGCACAATATATATAGGAGTTGAAAGCAGTGTTCTTTAGTTGTGCTGATGTGAGAGGAGGGGCAGTTTAAGAGGAGGTTCGAGTGATACTGTAGCATGAATGCTCCTGACAGCGCTGTCCTAACCATGGCTGTCTCTCAGTGTGATGAAAACACATGAAACACACATAATAGAGATCTTCCAATTGTAAATCTCTCAATTTACTATCTCTCTCAACCTCTTTTTTTAAATAAGAAAATTGAAGTGATACGTGGCCATTACCTATTTTTGCATTATTTAAGAATTGTCTGTATTAAGAATCTTGTGCGTTTAAGACAAGAGCAAGTGTATAAATAGAAATCACTTATTACTCGCTTTCAATTTCGTTTATATCCAAGCAAAATCCTATAAAATAAGGGATTTGGAGATTTTTTTTTCTTGTAGAAAAAGTGATGCACAATACAGCTGAGATGAAGCAAACAGATCACATTCGCTGCTTCAAAATGGGACTGATATATCAGAAGGAGTTTGTCGATTGAGAGCATGATCTGAAAATTCGTGGATACTAAATAGTGGATGAAACAACTGGAGTATCCCTAACATACACAATATCATAATGTGCATACACAAATGTACACAGTCATCAGTGGGTAAAACATCTTCAAAGCAATCATTGCCTCCACATACCATCTCCTGTTCTTCAACTGAAGTAAAATCTAAGGAAGATTTAATTATTCCCAAAGACATAAGCACAGAGAGAAAGAGTACTTGAGCTTCTTGCATATGTGTGTGTGGCATACCAGATATGTACAGTGTCTGACTGTATATGTTCACGTGTGTGTGTGCTTGTGAGAGGTGAGTCAGAGAGAAGACAAGAGAAAAGAAGTCTATTATGGCGGTTATTTTGTTCTGCAGAAACTGCTGGGTTCACGTTTCCTTAAATGCTGCAACTTTTTTTGAGGAATAGACAGACAAAGTGAGCCCATGCAAAACACATCTTCCTCCCAAAGCGACACGGGGATGTCGAGAAATAGACTTCTGCGACGGTACCTTTCATACGCAAGGCTAGATTCTATAGTTTTCTTCTTCTACTGCACACACACAATTGGAGCATACAGGAGCAATGCTTCATAATTGCAATTGTCCTCCTTAAAAACCTTTTAGAGCATCAATCAGGCCATGAGCATCATTCACCACCACTGACAAATTAGAGCTTTTAACAGGTTTCGGATCAAGTTTAACCTTATCAAGTTCATTTTAACACACAATTTAGGAAAATAAACAGGTAACTGGCAACCTTTTTTTTTTTGGAGGACATACAATAGATATTTCCTGATATTAGCTTTTACTTTTCTGTTATTGAGCAGGCACTTTCTAAACAGAGCTTTCAGAAGTCCAAAAGTACATATCGTGGAAATGTGGCCATGATGTGATGAGGAGAGAAAAAAAGGACAAATCAATCAAATGATATGTAAAAAAGGGGAGAAGTTGTTCTGTTTGAGATGGAAAGCTTTGACTGGAGGCCAGGCTGGATCCGCTGTAGGTGTGATTAATGAATTGGCAAAAGCTAATATGTTGCTGAAGCACAACCACATTGTAAAGAGATGTAGCGCCTCTTCCCTTTGGGTCATCAGTCATTGCATTCACAATAAAGCGATCATCATCATCATGTCATCTTCATCACCATTAGTATCATTTCATGCACATCATCACCATACCATCATCTCATCATCTATACATAAGTCTGCCTCAGACAAACTTGAAACTTGTGGGGAGGTCTCGTTGACTAATTACTAGATCTCTTCTACTGTTTATTGTGTGTTTGTGTGTATGTGTTTACTTGCTCTATGGATCTGCAGTATCTTTTTGGGTGTTGGTTTCCCCAGCGTAACATATTATTGAGCAAAATAGCATTCATAATAATTGGCACTACTGGCAAAAGGGTTTAATTTTGCTAGCCAAAACAAAAAGCACAAAGTGTAAATGTTTTTGTCTGAAGATCATTGTTTCAAGCTAACTTTTATTTTTCCACTTATAATTCTAACATTAGATTTTCCGTTGCATGCTTTAACAAGAATGTTCTTTTCGGTAACACCTTACTTTGGATACTCTTAAGAGTAGGCAGTTAAAATCCTCTGATCCATAGCCACTAACATGTTCTTTTGCTGTTTCTTTGTCTTAAATCTCATGCACATTACTCGTTTGTAATATCTACATTATTTACAAACAATACAACAGCCATCCACCTTTTCCAGGTCTCTGTCTTAAGTTCTCATTATGGGAGTAAAATAATTTATAATCTTAAATACAGTCCTCTTATGAAAAAGTTTCCAGGGTCCTCATATCCCTTACCTCGTCAGTTTATATACAGGAATAGCAATGAATGCAAAATATGGATTGATAGCCCACGTATGGGCTAATGAGACCAATGCCTGTATAAGGGGGCAATTATAGGACCCATGTCCTGTACAGAGAACAAAACATATAGAGACCTCTCAAGTCAAGAAGAAGAAGTCAAGGCAATGGTATGTGACTCCTCTCCTCAAAGCCACAGTTAGGATTTAGAGGTTCACATAAAGAACAAACTAACAGAGACATTTAACCATTGGAACATGTCATATTTTACCACACAGGGGGAAAACCAGTCTCAAGCTAAACCACTCTTAGAGCCAATTAAGTATCAATTAAACCCTTAAATAAATAAAGTAAGCACCCAAAATAAGTCATTTGTCGCCACACAGTTCACATTACTGGAACAAGGATAAGTTGATAGGGGCGTAAGTGAGACACAACTACACATAGAAATACAAAGAAAACACTTTCAAAGCAGTTTGCGCTTGGGCAGCCGGGAGCTTAGCAAGCTCAAACACATGCATTGGAGTGGAGACAAACGCAGCGGACACTACCGTCAGGCGAGCAAGTGCTGCCCCTCTGAGAGCGACTCCATACAAAGTCCATGCAACAAGACAGAACATCGTTATTCAGACCCCAACATCAACAATGCCCCTCTACATTTCAAGTGCAGTTCCTCCTTTTGGATCGGGTGACTGATTAATGGGTTTATTAGCCTGTGAGTCAGGTGATTGGTGATAATGTGATATACTGAATCAACAGAATGATTTGCCACTATAGCTCTTCAGGATGATGGAGAGGAGGGAATAAGCGAAAAAACCTTGCAATACCAAAATGCAACATAGAAGTAAGTTTTGGTTTATGTTTTCTTATTCTTTCATGGATCGCTGTTTGGATGCAAAGCGCAGCAGGTTTTGTATATTTTCTGCATGTCAAAGGGCCATTATCTTGAACAAGCTGTTCCTTAGCTGGTGCACTTCAGCGTGAAATGCTACCTGCAGATAGGAAGGATGTAGGTAGTCGGATGCTTCCTCGCATTCTCTTGTTCTAGTTGACTTTTTCTTGCAAAACACCACCGCAGAGAATTTAAAAGAATGCCATGAGGTTAATGTGATGGCCTCCCAGTGAAACTGTGGAGGGAGGATCAGTGCTGTGGGCAGAGCCAGGTCCTGGGCTCTACCCAGCAGTCTCTCTGTCTGAGCTGCATGATGGACACCTATCCTGTCCTCAGTCTGTCTGGGAAGAGTTTTTCCCTCTTGAGAGAAGAGGGAGAGGTGAGTGAAGGAGGAGAGAAGGAAGAGGAGGGAGGAAATGGGGAAGGGATTGAGGAGGGATGGTCAGGAGGATGAAAAGAGAGGAGAAAGAAAAGGAAGATGGAGGCAGGGAGGGTGTCTTTCGTTGCTCACAGGCTGAGGGCTGTGTGTGGGAGGCCTGGTGGTGGGCTCTCAGGACCCTAGCCTTTCTGCTCTCTGGCCCTGAGGAGAAACCAAACACATTAGTGTATGTGTTTCTGTGTGTGTAACTGCTTATGTCGCGACAAGTGATTTTCCCCCACTTTTGTATCAAAGGTGAAACTCAGAGCAGCAGGAAAAGTTATTCAACAACACCCCAACTGCAGCATACACACACCTCCGACCTATTTATCCTCCCCCCACTCATCAGGCACAAAAAAAAAAAAAAGAGACTAGCAGGCCAAGCAAGACGCTTAACGTCCCTAGTGATGTCAGTCAGAACATGCCCCAGGAGATATATGCAGAATCATCCTCTATCTATCTGTATCAATCCCTTGCACAAGTACCGACATCATTCAGCAGATCCTCGGAAGAGACAGAGAGAGAGAGAGAGACAGGAATAGGGAGGAAGAAGAGAGAGAGAGAGAGGCGAGAGGAAGGATGATAATCCTGAACCACCTCTCCTCTCCCTCTGCTGACATGCAAACAGGCATCAGCCACCAGGAAGGGAGAGAGAGAAGGGAGGAGAGAAGACTCACCCGTTTCAGGGCCTATGTGGTCCATCAAGGGGCTTCACAGGAACCAGTAAAACAACACCTTCTTAAGCACCAATATGGTAGCAAGCACGTGTGGCAGTAGACAAGGTGTGTGTGGAAGTAATGTGTATGAGTGTCCTTGGATGTGTACGCAGTGGTGTTTGAGAGTGCGTGAGGTTTCAAGGCCTCACCTGCAAGCATGAACCAGGAACCTCAGGGTCACTGACAACTCGTTCCTATTTTTTAGTTAGGAGGCTGCTGCAGGCAAGACTATGGGTGTAGAACGTTTTAGCATAATTAAGCCCGTGAGTGTGTGTCTGGAGTGTGTGTTTGTGCGTCTGAAGTACTGAGGGGAGTGCCTGTGGAATGGTAGTATTGCTGGATGGGACGCTGCTCTCGACTCTGCTGGACTTCCTCTGTAGCGACTCAGAGAAAACTGACTCTGGATCAGGATGGCTGCCAGGTCATCCTACTTATAAAGGAGTAAGCCGCAAGGAAAACACGGCACAAAACACAGTTTATCTCTGAATTTATGATAAAGATAAAAGATAAAATAATTTAAATGTACAAATATTTAAGGGTTGCTCAAGTGAATCCACAGCTACTTAACTCTGAATCTGGCCCTGACCCTAAACCTGATAAATTGTGTCACTGTTACACACTGGTCAAAACTATTATAGAGTGGGTTAATATATCCATAATTAGAGACAGTGCCTCAGCTCACAGCTTTACATCAAGCGCCACCTGCTTATCTCTGCCATAGCTGAATCTACTGCTACCAATCTCTTTTGCATTGTTCCTAGAATGGGACCTAGAGGCGACAATGAAATTTTACATTAACGACCTGCATTCAGTGGTTATCATAGCTTTTAAAATGACTGCAATTTATACTGGAAGAAAGAATGGAAAGGAGAGTAATTTGAAATGGTGTTACGTAAATACGAATAGATAGCGTAAATTTATGTATACCTTGTGTTTTCTGAGGAGTGCAGGGCATGCCTGATAGTGTCATACAGCTCTCCCTGCTCACTTCAGTCATGGCTAGACAGGAGGTCAACACCAACCTCTCCTCTTTCCTTAGCTGCTGGAGGAAGGGCTCCAGTCAAGGGGCCAGGGCCTTAGCCACAAGGACTCTGGTGATCACCGGGCCCTGAGAGAGTTTGGTTTGGGGCAAGAAGTTCTGCGGCAGGTTCAGAAACCTGGAGACAAACAGAGACAAAACAAACTTTTAATTGTAAAAAGATTATGCTATTTCATGAGTTAGGTGAAGTAACTGTGGTGAACATGGCAACGCTTTTCACTCCACCTCTCCACCTACATGAAGTAACGGAACAGTAACCTGACATCTGCTGATTCCCACCTTCCCAAGTCTGTCTAAGTCTCATTGCCTCCTGCTTAAGCCTACCAGTTGAAGCCTCCACAGTGTGATCAGCTAACATCGTGATGTCCATCTACGCTTACAAACAGGCAGAGTGTTAACTACATATTTCTAACACCTGCTGCCCATGGAATTAAATTTGCTTTAATTATATCGTTTATTTTCATGCCTGTGCTTTGTTATTTTCTATGGACTATGTACTATGAAGTAATATATCTACAATTATATATATGCCGAATTGGGAATGCTTGATGTATATTTCTCTTATCATTGTGATTTTCTTCTCATAGATTTATCCTGTATACTCATATTAATTGTGTTTAGCTCACATAAACATATTTGGCCAGAGTGCAGCCAAAACAATAAAAAGTTTGATCATGCAATACATCCTCTATCCACTCTCTTCATTTGCCTTACCTCTAACAGTTAGATGGGCTTGCACTGTCATTTTATAAGTTTAATTTGATATGAACTATAGCCACATCTTTGAGTGGTGGCTGGTAACTCTTTCCTTGTGAAAAACAACTGAGCATCTGAGCTTTTGTACAGCAATCTTTTCTGTAGAAACTGATTGCTAGCTTTATTCTTCTAACAATCAATATCAAACTAAAAACCTTTTAGTCATATCGCGTCATTTATACAACTCAATTGCTGCACAGAAGGAAGAGTGAATTTCTTCCCTTAATTTAAGAGTTTAATGTAGGTTATAAGATTCTAGTAAAATTTAGTATATGTGCCCTTTTCCATACCTTATCAGTACACTTGATAACTGACTGATTAGTGTGAGTCTGCTTGTGTGGGACTGAGTTGTAGAGAGCAACATGATGTACCTGCACCAGGTATCCTTCCATGGTGACAAATTCAGTGTAAACAAGGTTTGAGACAGTAAATAAGCAGCAAAATCGATATTCACCTATTATCTGTTTTGTCCTGTTTACACTCGGTTCATTGGCGTTTGAAATTTTCCATAATAGCATTGAGATCAAAGTTTTGTGGACAGTTGTTTTCATAGATTTTTTAATGAATTGTTTCATGTATTTACATGTACACATGCCAAGCAAGCTGTACATTGTCCATCACATACAGTACAAAGAGTTCAGTTTTGGTTGAACAAGATCCAAACTGTTCTGCTCCCCTACACCGCAAGTCCTCAGTGTTATCCTGTTAGGTCAGCAGCTCTGTCTCCTCTCTGTCAGACGGCCTCTATGCGGCGCAGGTGAATGGCCAGTCGCTCTTTTCCTAGAATCCTCCTGGCTAGGCTACGTTGCCCCAGAGTCTGTCTCAGACTCCACCTGGTGCCCCCTCCAGACCCCCCTATCCTGGCCTGCAGGTGGGAGAATGGGGTGCTGGGGAGCTGAGGGCGGTTAGGGCTGGAGCTGGCAGGAGGTGCGTTCTGACAGCTGAGGTTGGAGGGTTGAGGTTGCAGGGTGTTGGGGAGGAGGGAACAGTGAGGGTTAGGACTAGGGGAGGTGTTGAGGGTGTTGGTGCTGGGGGTGGGGTTAGCTAGCTGTTGCTGAGTGTAGGCTGAAGTTTAGTCTCTTGGCTGGGGGTGGACCTCCCTGTTCTCCCTGGGTTCCCTGTGGGGCTCTGTGTCCTGTTTGGCTCCAGCTCTGGTTGTGGTTGTCTGGCTGGTTCTCAGTTCTGGCTCTCCTCAGCTCTATGGAAACATAGGTGGCAGAAAATAATCTAGTCTAATAATGACAACATTGATTCCTACCATACTGGACATGCCAACATATTAAAGGGTCAGTTCACTCAAAACAAAACAAAACAAAAAAAATGTATACCTCGAAAATGTATTGTGATAATTTTCTGTTTTCTGTTTGTGATCTGACCCTTTAACATGAGACAAATGCTCACTTAATATAAAAGCAAGTTTTCGCACCTGAGTTAGGGTTTGGAGTGGGGCTGTTGCTTATTCCGCTGGTCTGTGACTCTCCTCTCCACCTGTCCATCCAAGTGTCAGCAGGCTGGCCCTGAGCTTGAGGAGTCTGTTGCAGCTGCTCTAAGAGCTCAGCCAATCGAGTGTGACCCCTGGATCGAGCAATGTTGAGCGGCAAGCGCCCCAGCGAATCAGGAATAGCCAGAGCTCTCGGGTCCCACTGGTAAAGCACCAGTGCTGCCTCAGTGTGGCCCAGGCACAAGCCCCACATCTGGAGGGACCAAAGAAACACAAGTCACACACAGAAGGCATGGAAGAGTCAGACACACACACACTTGAAACAACATTCTAAAGTATCAATCACTCCTGATGGAGTGCAGGAGAGAGTGGTCGTTGGAGGATCACACCTCCAGCTCGGGGTGAAATACTGTCAGCGTGCTTTGTGCTGCAGAGCAAGGCGACAAAAGTGAGTGAATTGGCACAGTCTTGCCGTGCGGCAGCAGTGTGTCATGTTTGTGCGTAACTCCTGCCCAATGAATGAGTGTCTGAATAGGCCTGCACGCCAGCCCTGAGCTGCAGCCAGATGAAGTAAAGGTCATTCCTCTGGAGTTCTTACTGTGGGCAGAGCTGATTAGAAGAAGCCCGGCATGGCTGAGACATCATCTTCTCACATACACCACCACTACGCGACCCTCGGGCGACCTGATCAGGGGATATCCCGGAAGATTGGAAAGACAGAAGAGGCTGGGTTAAGATGTACATCTTTGGTGTATATTCTGTCTGTTTTAATATGACTATGTTAAAAATGCAGAGTGGATTCAACATCTGCCTAAATCTAAAAGCTAGTGGCACTTTTTACTGATTATGTGTTATACAGGTTTTGCTATTTGCTGTATAAGATTATTTCTTTACAAACTTTAACTACTACGGTGTTTAGCTCATTGGATTAATATCATAGAATCTTAAATTTTTTTCAAACACACTTGACTTATTGAGATTAGCTTTTTATAGCAAACAATTTTCTATTTTGTTTCACGTTGTTTTGCCTGCTGCTCACTTGATAATATAGCTTCAGGATTCTAGAAATCCCAACTAATCACTTCTTCCTGCCTTACTTGAGACTGCTGATCAGTAAACCACCTCCTCCTCCTCCGCCCCTTGAACATATCCTTGGTTTCTGAGCTGGGGTTCTGATTGGTTATCTCAGCCATCCTCTGTTCCATCTGCTCCAGGCAGCTCCAAGATGGACATCCTGAACTGAGTATCTACAGACATGAAGGTGGGCACACAGAGCTGTAAGCTTGGGCAGGTTAGTTTAAAACAAATCAATATTACGTTTAGTAAATCCTATTTAGAAGCTTAGAGAAGCTCTTTTCTGATGTACTCAATATTGGAGAATAAATCAGGGGCTTTCAAGTCCAATAAATCCCTTTACCAACAATGGCAACTAGGCAGCAAGAAAACTGTGCTGCATGTTTGTGAGTAGGTGTGTAGCAAAGACAAATGTAAGTTTTGCATGTCCTGTGGCATGGTTGTATGTCAATGTGACCCTTTTGTTTGATTGCTGCGGACTTTGCTGCAGTGCACATTATCATCATCCACTGCTGCTCTCATTCAGTCTCTCTGTTTTCCCTCCTCTCATTTCACTCCCATTTCTTTCTGCTGTCTGCGGCGGACAAGCTGAGCTGAGAGGGGCAGAGCCACGCTTGCTGGCTGGCGGCTCAGGCTCATTTCCTCTCTGCCAATCAGAAGAGGAGCAGAGTTTTTGATCTGAATACAAAACACTCTCACTATTTTAGCTACCAAATGCATGGAGCAGCTCCTTCACCCATTACAAATGCAAACACAGACACCAGATACAGATGCATAAAGGCACACATTCAAAAAGAAAAGTCCATTAGATTTCTGGACACATATCATACATATAGCACTTACAGAACAGTAACGAAAAGGATAGTTGAAAGGAAACTATATCTATATTTTGAGGCTAATTATAATGATTAATTGATACATTAAAATATTTTTCAAAAAAGGTTTTGTTGCTCTTCATGTCATTTTCCATTTCACAGTTAATTAATCTACCTGCTGTACATGTCACTTCTGTCTGGATACTGGGCTCATGTTATGAAGGATATGGAGCACTATAATCCGATTACATAGACACTGGAAACTCCTCCTTTACAAAAGTCATTTTAGGAATTAATTAAAGAAATGAATACATTTAATAAATCATTTTACTGGAATGCAGTATTTCCTTTTTACTAATAGATGTTTTAACCACATAACTTAAATGCAAATTCAACAAATTGTTTTTCCTAAGTTGTAAAAAATGCATTAATTAAGTAAATGAGTTATAATTGACCAGTAAATTCAAGAATTTACAGTTACTCTGAGTTACTGGATACCTGTGGATTTACTGACCAGCTTTAATCTGTTGCTTTCTATTCTTTTGAAGTTTTTTGTTTTTCTAACCCAATAATACTCTGTTTTCCATAGTTCAACTTCTCCAATAAACAAGACTCTGCAGGCTCACCACTGACCAACCACAGCACAGTTTGAAGTGACATCACAAGATCCTGATGACATGCAAATCTAAGAAAAAAATGGATGTTAGTACACTACATTTTAATCTGAACTAGTAAGTAAGCTTTATAGCTGGTAACTGATATTTTCGTCTGTTTTTTGTTATATATATTAGTTTCATATATTCAAATTCCATAACCCATTGTTCACAAACAGATTATATTTCTTCTTCTTTTAGTCAAAGTTAACTGATTCATCAGATAAACACACATGACAGTAAACACACACTTGTAGTGGTAAACATGAGCATTAAAAATGAGTAATCTGTGATATTTCAAGCTTTGGGTGATCAACAATATACCCACAGCTGAGTGTCTGGGCTGGGCTTGAGTCTCTTGGCTGGGGTGACCATCTCCTGGGTTCTCCTGTGGGGCCTCTGTGTCCTGTTTGGGCCCCAGCTCTGCTGTGGCTGTTGGCTGGTTCTGTTCTGGCTCTCCTCAGCTCTATGGAAACATAGGTGGAAAATAATCTAGTTCAATAATGACAACACGATTCCTACCATACTGACATGTTACTTATTAAAGGGTCAACCACCAAACAAACAAAACAAAAAATGTATACCCCTAAAATGTATTGTGATAATTTTCTGTTTTCTGTTTGTATCTGACCCTTAACATGAGACAAATGCCCTTAATATAAAAGCAAGTTTCGCACTGAGTTAGCTTGGAGGCTGTTTATTCCACTGGTCTGTGACCTCCTCTCCACCTGTCCATCCAAGTGTCAGCAGGCTGGCCCTGAGCTTGAGGAGTCTGTTGCAGCTGCTCTAAGAGCTCAGCCAATCGAGTGTGACCCCTGGATCGAGCAATGTTGAGCGGCAAGCGCCCCAGTGAATCAGGAATAGCCAGAGCTCTCGGTCCCACCGGTAAAGCACTGAAAAGGCTCAGTGTGGCCCAGATACGCCCACATCTGGAGGGACCAAAAGAAAACACAAGTCACACACAGGCATGGAAAGTCAGACACACACACACTTAAAACAACATTCTAAAGTATCAATCACTCACCAGTGGAGTGCAGGAGAAGTGGTCTACGTTGAGAGGATCCACCTCCAGCTCGAGGTCAATACTGTCAGCGTGCTTTGTGCTGCAGAGCAAGACGACAAAAGTGAAATTAATTGGCACAGTCTTGCACGTCGGCAACAGTGTGTCATGTTTGTGCGTAACTCACCGCCAGCGAATGAGTGTCTGAATGAGCCCTGCATAGCCCTGAGCTGCAGCCAGATGAAGTAAGGTCATTCCTCTGGAGTTCTTACTGTGGACGAGCTGATTAGAAGAAGCCCAGCATGGCTGAGACATCATCTTCTCACATACCACCACCACGCGACCCTCGAATGAACCCTGATCAGGGGATATCTGGAAGATTGGAAAGACGAAGAGGGCACACTGAGTTAAAGATGTACATCTTTGGTGTATATTCTGTCTGTTTTTAATATGACTATGTTAAAAAATACTGCAGAGTGGATTCAACATCTGCCTAAATCTAAAGCTGGTGGCACTTTTGCACCTGATTGTGTTATACAGGTTTTGCTGTTGCTGTATAAGATTATTTCTTTACAAACTTTAACTACTGCGGGTGTTTAGCTCATTGGATTATTATCATAAGTCTTCAAATTTTTTTTTCAAACACACTTGACTTATTGAGATTAGCTTTTTATAACTAAAACAATTTCTATTTTGTTTCACGTTGTTTGCCTGCACTGCTCACTTGATAATATGCAAAACTGGGTTACTGAAAATCCCAACTAAATCACTTCTTCCTGCCTTACTTGAGACTGCTGATCAGTGGCTCCACCTCCCTCCACTCCTCCGCCCTTGGTTGCCATGGTTTCTGAGCTGGGGTTCTGATTGGTTATCTCAGCCATCCTCTGTTCCATCTGCTCCAGACGCTCCAAGATGGACATCCTGAACTGAGTATCTACAGACATGAAGGTGGGACACACAGAGCTGTAAGCTTCGGGCAGGTTGGATTTAAGCAAATCAATATTACGTTTTAGTAAATCCTATTTAGAGAAGCTTAGAGAGAGAAGCTCTTTTCTGATGTACTCAATATTGGAGAATAAATCAGGGCTGAAATTCCAATAAATCCCTTTACCAACAATGGCAACTAGGCAACCAAGAAAACTGTGCATGTTTGTGAGTGAGTGTGTGTAAGACAAATGTAAGTTTTGCATGTCTGTGGCATGGTTGTATGTCAATGTGACCTTTTGTTTCGGTGCTGCTGCAGTTTTGCTGCAGTGCACATTATGTCATCCCACCTGCTGCTCTCTCATTCAGTCTCTCTATTTTTCCCTCCTCTCATTTCACTCCCATTTTTCTTTCTGCTGTCTGCGGCGGACAAACTGAGCTGAGAGGGCAGAGCCACGGCACTGACACAAACGCTCAGGCTCCTCCCGTTTCCTCTCTGCCAATCAGAAGGGGAGCAGAGTTTTTGATCTGAATACAAAGCAAAACACTCTCACACTATTTTAGCTGCCAAATGCATAAGGAGCAGCTCCCTTCACCCATTACAAATGCAAACACAGACACCAGATACAGATGCATAAAGGCACACATTCAAAAAGGAAAAGTCCATTAGATTTCTGGACACATATCATACATATAATGCTTACAGAACAGTAACAGAAAAGGATGGTTGAGAAAACTATATCTGCTATTTTTGAGGCTAATTATAATGATTAATTGATACATTAAAATATTTTTCAAAAAAAGGTTTTATTTGCTCTTCATGTCATTTTCCATTTCACACTTAATTAATCTACCTGCTGTACATGTCACTTCTGTCTGGATGCTGGGCTCATGTTATGAAGGATATGGAGCACTATGATGGAGGCCACATGAACACTGGAAACTCCTCCTTTAAAAGTCATTTTAGGAATTAATTAAAGAAATGAATACATTTAATAATCATTTTACTGGAATGCATTATTTCTTTACTAATAGATGTTTAACCACATAACTTAAATGCAAATTCAACAAATTGTTTTCTAAATTGTAAAAAAAAATGCATTAATTAAGTAAATGGATTATAATTGACCAGTAAATTTAATTTACAGTTACTCTGAGTTGCACTGGATACCTGTGGATTTACTGACCAGCTTTAGGCTCTGACACTTTTCTGTTCTTTTGAAGTTTTTTTATTTTTTTCTAACCCAATAATACTCTGTTTCCATGGATTCAACTTCTCCAATAAACAAGACTCTGCACAGGCTCTCACCACTGACCAACCACAACACGGTTTGAAGTGACATCTGCAAGATCTGGTGACATACCCAAATCTGAAAAAATGGATGTTGGTACACTACATTTAATCTGAACTAGTAAGTAAGCTTTATAGCTTTAGTAGCTTTAGAGTATTTTAAATCTGTTTTTGTTACGTGCACATCAATAGTTCACATATATTCAAATTCATAAACCCATTTGATGCAAACAGATTATGTTTCTTCTTCTTTTGGTCAAAGTTAACTGATTCATCAGATAAACACACACTTTTGACAGTAAACACACACTTGTGGTGGTAAACATGAGCATTAAAAATGAGTAATCTGTATTCAAGCTTTGGGTGATCAACAATATGCCCACATGTTTTCTGCCTACAGGCCTGTTATTATCTGGGCCTCTACAGGAGCCACATTAGCCTCCCCTTATTTGTTGTCATGGAGTTCAGTGGCGCTGTCCACTCCTGCTGGTGCTGAAACCGAACAGCCAAAACCGCTACACGAGACTGTCGGCTAATCATCAGGTCTGCAACAGAAATCAAGCAGGCTATCGCGTGCCCTGTGGTTCAGACGTGTAGCGTGCAAACAGCACGAGGACTTGTGGCTTTTCTACCGTCCCTTTGTCTGAAATCAACAGAGCCTGCATGGCACACCACATGGACTACAAACATTTTGACTGAATCATAGAATGCAAAAGTAGCGTAACGCTTCCCAGCTATGAAGCTAGAAATGTACAAAACAGTCACATTTATGTTACATTTACAGCAGCATGACAAAAAACTTAACTCAGCTACAAACACAGACCTGACCGCTGATTTTAAAAAAAAAAAGAGCGCGTGTCGAAGTTATCATCAGTTTAAAATTAAATAAGCTACGAACCCAAACAGCGAACAGCGAGTCTCTTTATCTGCTGCTCTCTTTGTTCCCGCTTCCGCTCAACCCCGTTAGTTTGAAGTGTGCGACTCACACATTGCTACTCCGACCGAGCAAAACACAACTAAGTGCAGAGAGAGAGAGGAAGAGAGAGAGAAAGAAAGAGAGAGAGAGAGAGAGAGAGAGGGAGGGAGAGAGAGAGCGCAGTCTCCACGTTGTGTCTGAGAGAGCAGCGCTTCAAATCCGCCCGCCAGACCCGGAGCTGCAGGAGGCTGGGTCGTCATCGGCACAACAATAGACCGCACACAAACTAAACTGGAGCAATGACATGTGACAAAGTCGTGTGCTGACGCATATTTGCTTAAAATATTTATCTCGTGTCTATTTTCCTTCCCAGGCACTGAGCTTTTGATTGTACATTTGAGGCCAAACAAAGGACCTGAGCGAAAACAGGCAGAGCGCAGTATCCAAGTCTCGCCATCATCGCTGAAAGTCAAAGGTAGAGCCCTATATATAGCGTTTGTGAGGCTACACAGCACGCTGCCGGTGGTGCCCAACATTTTGACTCTCAAATGGACCGGAGACCGTGCCACGATGTCCTTGCCCTTCACTCCAGCAAAACAGCCAGCAAGCCTGCTGTGACTGTAGAGCCGCATTGCCGCATTGCGCAACGCAGAGACGGGGGCGAACAGAGAGTAACCCAGGACATGCCTCACTGAGGAGACCCGTGTGTTTCCGAGCTGCAACTGCATCAGGAGATATATTTGCACACAGACGCTAACCCCCTGGTGCTGTGCAGATATTTGCAACCAAACCCCCCCCCCCAAAGACCTGACTCAAAGAATATTCAACTGTCAACATCTTAAAGCAAGTTTTAATTTAATTCAGCACCATTGAGCTATGACAGCATCAACATCCACAGCTCCAGCAAAAGAATCCCGAGCCCACTCCATCATGCAAACACTCAAAATGAACTCCAAAATAAATGTAAAATAAATCTTGTCACGCCTTTCAAAGAAGAGGTGTCAGTACAGTTCAGCAGCTTAGATTCCCTCTTGAATCAACCTGCACGCACTCATAGGGCGACAATAGAGAAAAAAAAGGCTGCAGGCACAGGAGAACACAGTCCAGCCAAACAGCAGCAGCAATGTCACCGCACCGGTCAGTACATCAGCGGCTGTGGACAAAACATTTCACAACATGACAGAGCATCCAACAGGAAAAAAAACCACACACGCGCACCACATCAACAGGTTTCCTCAGTTTTAGCTGATCAAAAATGGCAGAGGGCGAGGTGTAAATGTCATACAAAAAGTAAGAGTGACAAGAAAGGATGAGAAAATGATGTATTTTGTATGATGCTTTGAGGTTTAACTTCTCTGAACACAAACACAACAGGTAAGTACATGTAAAAAAAAAAGAAAAAAGTGCACATGCATTTTTTCTCCCTGTGCTGTGTTTGTTATTGAAACACGCATCACTGCAGGCATATGATGAAGCAGTTAAGCAGTTATGTTGTGCGGTCAAAAAGACAGCTGTTTATGGTTAGTGTGGTAGTAAATACATCCAGACAGTAAGAGTGTGACACGCGTCCCTATGTGGTCAAAATACACAAACAAAATGCTCTCACCGTCCAGGGACAGCCAGTCGTGCTGAGAAGATGGCAGGGCAGGGAGGTCACGCGCCTTATATTCAAACACCACAGAGGAAGAGATGACTTCACCACCCATAGCTACCTGTAGCATCACCAGTCCTGTGTCATGGGCTGGAAACAGACATGAGGTAAGGCATTAGTAAGACTGACTATATGTGGAGATAGAATAATTTTAGGACGGTATGTTGACTGTTATAGACTGTGAATGTCTAATTTTACTTTTACCCATGTGTGCCTGCAAGTGACTATTTGCCAGTTTTCCCCTGATCACACTTAATGTAGCAGGATATGACTCATGTATCACTCACTATACCATCTGAAGAACCATTTCTAAACACTGTGTGCATTGCGTGCCTGCCAAACAGTGTCCCTCCTCACAGTGTTCTTTTTGAGTTTGTGTTCTTATCCTCTTGTATAAAAGGGACTGCATCTCCAGATAAGGGCACGCAGCTGACATTGTTGAAAAACTTTTTTTTTTGCTAGAAACAGCTTATTACAGGATTTAGCGGGGTGAAGGTGGGGTTAATGTTTAAATTGAAAAATAAAGCACAGTATTTTTGCATGTGCGAGACAAGCATTAAGGAGAGCGAGTCGTGTGAGAGTGTGTGCATACAGAGGCGTGTTACCTGGGCAGTAGCAGCGCAGCACCCCGGGCTGGATGAGGGCGGCGGGGACACTGATGTGGTCAAAGAGACAGCTGTACTCGCTGCTCGACTCCAACCACGGACCCGTGATCAGCACCTTAACTCCACCCTGCGGCACACAAACACAGGCCTCAGTCTAATATATTTTGTCCATGGGAAACTGCAGCTGGGTGTACGTTTCAACACACTGTAGTTAACAAGAGCCTGTGTGAGAGTGAGACACATGACTGCATGCAGACTACCTTGTCCTGTTGTCTAAATTTACCTGCGTCTGTGAACGTGTGTGTGCATGCTTAAGCGAGTATGTGTGTGCGTGCTAACACAGAATGTGTCTCTATCCTGATTCCATCTGTCACCGACATATACCTCAGAGACGCGGAGGCCTAAAAATGAAACCTTTTGTTTTCTATTATATAAACCTAAACTGATAAATATTAGAACCTGCTTCATTTACAAAGTAATTACTATTTTGTTAATGACAAATCTATGAGTCTAAAAGGCCTGGGAGCAGCCCCCAGAGGCTGTGCGGCTCCTTACATCCAAGTTGAGCCGTATGAACCATCTGAACATCACTGCCGTATGCTCTCTTTTAGCGTAGCTAAAAATAAACAGCATATTGTCCCCCCACAAATGTTGGAGTCATGAAGTTAGAAAATTCAACAGCTAAAAAGATTCCATTTTTAAAGCTATTTCCCAGCATCTGGCAGAGTTTTCTTTTTGGCATTTGTAGTGCTTGTTTTTAGGTCCTTCTAAAAATGATACGATCACACTTTGAGCTCTTGGAGGAAAACTGTGCTGTTTTTTCAAGAAACTCAAAACTGTGGAATAATCAGTATGATGTAACACTGATGATCCTAGAAGAAAGTTGAAGAAAAATATCAGCTGAAAATGCACACATGTTAGGTATAGAGTTAGTTATTAAACTTCATTTTGAGAATAATTTCCAATAACTGTACTAACTTTGACAAGTTATAATTTTTTTGAAAAACACATGGTGGTAAGATGCTATGTTTCCACACGTTTCATCATAAGTCAACGACAGAACTGGTGTCTGAGATATTATAAGTGGTACATGGGTACATTAATGAGGCCACCCAGGGGAATCAGTGTAATATTGAAATTTCATCAAAATCCAATCAGCTGAGCCTGAGATATTCTGACTCCTTAATGACCACACAGCCAGGCTGGCGGTCTCAGTACAAATTGCGCTGAGCGTGATTTCAGTGTTTAACATCAGTACAAGCCACCGTCAATCATGTGGTGGGAGCACTGATTTTACTGTAGGGAACAATGATGAATAAATAATGAATGGTAATCATGTTGGGTTTACTAACCTCTGGATAAGACCACTCCGGGGAGTAGTCTGTTACACCAAACAGCCTCCCAGTCTCCTGGAGCAGTCCCAGAGCTCCTTGCTCCACCTCCGAGCCCTGCAGGTGGGCTGCTCCTGCGCCCTGCTCCTCTCCCGCTGCCCCCTCCTGGGGCATTAGAACCCCAGTGACGGCCGCTCCCACCCCACCCCCAGCCCCCTCGACTGAGATGAAATCATTGATGAGATCAGAGAACTGGCTTCCGAATGAAGCCTCAAAACCTTCCAGGCTGATGGCTGCCCCTGCCCCGGCTGATGTGGCTGACACCCCCCCCACCTTGCTGAGGGAGAGGAGAACTGTAGAGCGCCCCCTCGATGCTCGTGCCAGCAGCTATTGACTGAGGACTGGCCACCACTGAACTGCTGGCCCCCGGCAAGCTCACACCATTACAGAGAATCTCATTTTCCCCTCCCCCTCCTCCTCCTCCTCCTCCACCACCGCCCCCTCCTCCACCCTCCTCTCCTCCTCCATTGTCATCTGTGGGTTGCAGATAATGCTCGGTGTCCACGCTCGCATAGGCCTCGTGAGGATCCCCAGGCTTAAGTAGTAGCTCTCCTCCATTCTCAGAAGCCTTGTCTAAGCCCCCCACCTCCCGATGTCCCCTGCCGCCAGACTGGTCGACTGTAGTATCCTGTGTTGTCAGGGGAAAAGAGCCCACTGCTGCCCCTTGTCCATTCCTTCCACACAGGGCCTGCTGGTCCGGGCTGGCTTGGTGGAGGTGTGTATGCGGATCTCCATTGGTGACCGGAGAGTCTGTTGGCACTGTGGGCAGACCTATGTAAGCCTGGGCCTCACCTGACTCCTGGGTTGCCTCAGTACCGTTGGTCTGCAGCTGGGAGGCCTGGCTTGTCTGGGGGGAGGCCTGGAGGAAGAGGCTTGGGGAGGGGTGGTGTGCACTCTGGCTCAGACTCGGGACACAGGCTGATGACATGACAGCACTGAAGTCCATTTGCTCCAGGGTGGTGCTGGGGCTGAGGCCTGTCCCCTCTCCTACATAGCTGCTCTGAGTGGCCAGCGGCTGCTCCAGGGGTGTCGTTTCCGTCTTGATGTTGTTGACGAGGCCTGGGTTGTAGACAAAGCCGTTAGAGGAACAGTGGAGTCCTCCATCATCACCATTACACCCCTCAGTCTTCCCTCCACCTCCTCCATACGTCTGGCCCTGCTTGGGATTGTTGAGGAAGCAATCGGGGTCAAAGGTCATGGTGGTTTCAGGAAGGCTGACTCCTCCACCAGAGTCTAGGGAGCTGGACAGAACCAACTCTCCTCCCTCCCCTAAGCCCACCCCACCAGAGAACGATGCAAACCTCTGGTTTTCGGGGGCAACAGCTAACAGGATGCCAGCGGTGGTACTCTCGTGGGTGGATGCCAGCAGGTGGGTGTGGCCAGCAGAGTAAACCGAATCCCCAGTCAATGTAGTGACCTCAGACATGAACACAGCTGTGCTCTGCGACAAGCCAGCCCCGATGGCGAGAGCGGGGCTGTCAGCCATGTCACTGGTGATTGACAATGGGGAGCTCTGGGTGGTGTCAGGGACCTCCACCTGGTTGTTGGAAGTGGAGGAGGACACCTCCATGCTACTTTGTGGGAGTAAGGAGGGTTTGGTTATCCTGCCATTCCTCCTCTCTCCTCCGCCCGCTCTGCTCCCTCTGCCCCCTCCAGGACTGGGCTCTGTCTGGCCCTCTGACACGTCGCTGTTCTGGACCTCGGTGCCATCTGCTTCCTCAGCTCTCTGGCCCGCCGCTACGCCGGTACCCACTGCAGCTCCACCTCCTGCTGTTGCCCCTGACTCCTGCTTGGATGAAATGATGCGCTGCTTGACACTGGAACATTTCTGATGCAGGCTGCTTCCAGCACCTGACAGAAGACACACCAAAGCAAAGGAAATACCATTTAAGACAATGCATACTGTCGTCATATTCTGTCCTTCCAGTTGCTCAGGTCAATCTGTTAAGTAATGTAGCATTACCTCACATAGACTTGACAGTGTGTAATGGCGCCCTCCAGTGTTCAGAGTTTACACTGAGAACTGGGTTCATGAATATTGTGATAAGACTGGCACAGATGCATGAATGTTCAAATTTATATGCAAAATGGACAATTTGCTTCTTTTACGAGACATTTCAATACAACATCTGAAGGTATTTCCAGTTTCCAAATTAGATGTGTTCATTTACACCTGCAGGATTTGGCTAGAGTAAAATAACAACCACCAAACAGTTTAAGTGTCAGAGATGTAATGCCCATAAAATCCCAATAAAGAAAAAGGGATCGAGTCAGTGATCAAGGGAGAAGAGCTAGGAAAGGAAAGAAGCAGAAAGCTGTTCTGTGTGAGCAAATTAGGGCAGGTAGGGGAGCAAGAGGGAATATGATTCAGTGAGGAGAGTGAGAAATGAAGTAGTACTTAAGTCAACAAGCCACTTAGTTTTGGGCAGCTGTCCTCATTTGCCCTTCCAAACCAGATGAGAAGACGGGTGAGATTAGGTAAGCGCGTGTGTGTATGTGTGTTAGTGTGTGTGTGTACTGGAGTTATCTATTCCCTGATGCTCATTTATGAATAATACATGCAGGATATTTTGGGCGCCTCTGTCTTCCTTCCCTCCATCCCTCCCTTGTGCAATGTGTATCTGCCTCTAGGTGGCAGCATGGTGCTGACTGTTGGAACCATAAAAAGAAAAAAAAAAGAAAGAAAAAAACTCCAAATCTGTATAAAGCCTGGCTGAATGGTATGTATGTACCAAATGCCTCCTCAAAAGGTGGCTTTTTAAAGAACAATTGATATCTTGAAATTTATCACTACATTGAAAAGTGTTATTATCACTTCATGTTGACAGGGAGGATACGGAGTTCCAAGTCTTCTTTCATTAAATTTAAATAAGATCAAGGCTGTTGTTACTGTCTTGAGTCCAGTTATTGCTTTTCAGCTTATTGATTTATCTTTACCTTCAGCAACATATCAATAAGATGTCTGAGCTGAATGATTAACACTGACAAGATTAGATATTTCTCTTTCATGCAAGAGGGGAATTTTCATATTATCTCCTTTGAATTGTTGTAAGCACCTGTTGTCTCATGTAATAAGTGATGGCACAGCTCCAGACTCTGCCCCATCCTGCTGCCAAGTTGTTTATAAAGCCTAAAAACAAGCCAGTGAACGAAATTATCTGTGTTTTAGATTTACTACACTGGTTTCCTACAGACTAATTTTGAAACATGGCTTTTTCATCACTAGTGAACCATGACAAGTGGTATTGTTATTGACCCAAGGTGACTCACATCCCCAGGTTTAGGAGGAGTGTGAGGGCTGAAACATGAGAGTCTGAGAGTGGGAGGGAGGTGAGTGAAGTGTTGTGACAGTAAAGCTAACTCACACATAGGTTTGAGTTGTCCAATGAGCTCCTCCTTGCTCCACTTGGCCCACTCCTTCCTGTCTGTGTTGATGGAGCAGAGGACGGGACCACATGGCTTCCCGCTATCGTCCACTGCCGGTACATTCAGGTAGTGCACCAGCACGATGTCTGGGTTCTACAGCGCAGGGACAACAAAACACAAACACACACAGAGACACACACGCACTTGCCGTTAGTTTAACATGGCCCTTTATTCAGTAATTCATTGTCACGTTCTTGCCACATATAGGGAGGGAGAGAACAAAATGATAGAGTCTATTTACAGAGGGAGTGGAGGGAGAGGAAATGCAGAGGGAAAGCGGGAGAGAAAGCGGAGGTCAGGGAGGAGGTCGGACATAGCGTGTCAGATAAGATTCTCTCACCTGCCCATAAAAGATTTAACAGCTCAAGCCCACTCATCACTCTCTCTAACCCTGCAGAGGCTATGGAAGTGTCTACTTGTGTGTTTGTGTGTGTGTGAATGTGTGTAATATATAGAGGGAGAAGGAATGAGAGAAACAGAGGGAGGGAGCGTTTCAGAGTATTTCTTACTATACTGTAGGCCAGCAGCAGACCTATGGAATTTCTACCCTATGAATGATTCAACAGGTGTGTTCACGTGCATTCGTGTATGTGGGTGAGTATCGTGTGTGTGTGTGTGTGTATTGTGTGTGTGTGAGAGAGAGAGAGAAGGCTCCTCTTGATGAAGATTCGATAGACAGACTCAGGTGAGGAGGGACCGCTGAGGTGAACACTTTTCTCTCAAAGAGGATGGCACAGTGGAAACATACAGCACCACACTGTGCAAAACAACAACACTTTCCCAGACTGATTTGTAGTCATATTCACTGAGTATGTTTTGATATCTGTGCAAAGGGGCAGAAAATGGCATTTGGATAAAGCAGAGTGAAAATTTCCCTCATAATTTCAGACTGCAGGGGATGTAACTTCATTTAACATGCTGAAAGAAAATATATCGTGGGAAAGGGCATATTCAATTTACAATGATAGCTGGAATGTCCTTGTAAATTTCATGTGACAAATTATGCAGGAAATTCTGGCAAAGACATAAATATATGTGCATTTCCATATTTTAAATGAACGTTGCTGGGTATTCATTATTTACTTTGAAATGAACAGAGAGAGATGAAGAGAGAGGCAGTGTAAATGTATGCGAACATGTTTAAAATTCATCGTGTAACCTGTCACCTGAAGATGATGTGAGGTCCTGGTAACCATATCTTGTATGGTCAATAGAGGGAGAAAGTGTGAGAAAGTGTGTGTGTGTGTGTGTGTGTGTGTGTGTGTGTGTGTTGTGCGCCTGTGCGCGCGCGCGACTGCTGCTCTCTGTTGTCTTTCACATGAGCAGTAGAGTGAGTCCAACATCTCTATGAGAAACAACATGCCTTTATACACAGGTGACACCTGTGCATGTGTGTGTATGTTTGTGTTTGGGTGAGCATGTTGTGTGGTGTTTGTAGCCTCGGGGTGTTTTGTTGGAGAGGACCACATAGAGAGGAATGCTTCAGTCCTTGATGCTCACTATAAGTACTGAGAGCCATGGTTAGATAACACACTGTGCTCGGGAAGTTACAGACAACTTCTGGCGAAGAAATGCTTTTTAGCACTCTGCACTGTATGTGAGCATTGCACATAACCTATAGGTCTGGCATATTCTAGGTATAGAGTAGTTGTCTAACAGTTTGTGCGTAGGACACTCCACTCAGCCAAACAACATCAAGTTTTATTGTAAGCCCATCTTTGTGATAGTATTTTCAGTATAGTCTGCCTCATTAATTTAGAAGAGGAGGATGTTTATTGCTGGTTTATGGTTTAGCTTATTGTTCTGTTTTGAAAATATAATGGACAGTTTAACAGATGAAGCTTTGTGTAAAACTAATAATATACTATATATTTTCTGGCTGTCCAGTTCTGAGTAGAATGGTGAATAATGCCTCAACATTGCTGAAATAAATGTTACAGAATGGCCATAATGTCAGAGGGAAAAAGGCCCGAAAATGACAGAGCCATCCTGCTGTAAATGACAGCTACGAACAAATTATCCCCAGACTATAAATGCCGTCGAACTGTTGTTTTGTATGTGCATAAATGTGTGAGAAAGAGGTAAGGTGGGGTAGGAGGGTGGGCTTACCTGCAACAGTCAATAGCATCTACGATGGAAGGTGGGGATGATGGAGGAGTGGACGTAGCAGCCATTCAGACACTAGAGAGAGGAGAGGAGAGAGAGGAGAGGAGGAGAGGAGAGGAGATTGTGGGGGGTGCGGCAAGAAGGAAAAGGGAAGCAAGACAAAAGTGAAAAGGGAGAAGAGGAGGAGAGGAGGACGGTAAAGGAGAGAACAGGAGAGGAGAACTTAAGTTGTACCCTTAGGTTGTATTGATTGCGGTGCTAAAACTAAATTACCAAACATGCTGTGTCACGTTTCTTTGTATATCTTTTCTAAATACATAAAATCCCAGTGTTATTCAATTACAGCACAAAGTTATGAAATTTACCTCAACTAGAATGAGCCATAACTCCCACTTAGAATTCACCAAAAGTCACAATGTTGTCAGCTCCCACAGACACAGAGAGATCAGTAACAGTGAGGAGGACAAAGAGAGGAGAAAGTGAGGGGAAGCACAGGCCGAGAGGGAGAGGAAGTTCAGTGTGGACACCATCCAGCGGGGATGATTACCTTACAAAACAGCATATACGTAATGCGTAGGTGTAGTTGACCAAATATATGAAAGTGAGAGTGGCTGACATACCGGTATGCACAACTTCCAAGTCTCTCAAATACACCAGTATGTAACAAAAGGCAGCTGTACAAGAGCTTCGACTCAACGCAATCATCTAAAATGAGCTAAATTACCATCTAAATCAGTAAACATCTGATCGAGGAATATGTGAACAAGACATTTCGTAGGTTCCACTTTCTTCAGCACAGTTTGATATCTATGCTGTGAAACATTTTTAGTCAAAAATTACAGGGGTCTAGTGTGTTTACATGGTGTTTGACAAGGGGATGAAATATTGACAGAAAGACCTTTATGAAGGAATCATCACATTGCGTTTTACCACTGTACAAAATAAATAATCACACGCTGCCACTACCCTTATAGAATTAGTTCGATTTGCACTCCACCAACACAAGCCTCTAACCAATCAGATTGTATATAATCAACGCTTAAAACTGTCCCGTTCTCTTTCTAGCGAACACTTGAGCACCACTTATATTTTCTAGCCATTTTGCCTCTTCTCAGAAGTAGCCGCCTCTATCCATTGTGTTTTTGCCAAAAAGCAGGGAGTGCATTTCCATATTTCCATTCGATGTAGAGGCTCTCCATCAGGGTTATGTTTTCTCTCCATAGCCACCCTCTCCCCATCCTCCTCCTCTCACCTCTGCTCATCCTAGCTGCTCTGCTCATTCCCTCATTCCGTCCCTGCTCTACACACTGCTTGTGCTTATTTCTTACAGTCCTGGGAAGGTAACCTGGCTCAGTGCCTGAGCAACTTCTGAGGAGAGAAACACACCTTAGTATATATATATATGTGTGTGTGTGTGTATGCGTGTGCAGGTGCTCTGCAGGAGCAGAAAAAATGCTCTGCCGAGATGAATATCAATGTGACTGTGGTCATTAACTAATAGATAATGCACAAGTGGGGAATGGCTTCAGTCTCAGTTATTCCTTTACTGTGTCTCCTACTCACCTATTGGGACCTCTGTAAACATCCATGTGCCTCCTCTGTCTCTGTGCTCTCTCTTCTTCTCATTCTTTCTGTCTCTGGCGCTTACATGCTCCTCCTCTCACCTCTTGGTATATTCCTCACTGAATAATCCAATTTTTGAGCTGTGGTGACTCACACACACACACACCTCCACTCCACGCCACTCACTCCACACGGGCCTTGCCCAGAGACTGGATCAGTACCCTCTGTTCTCCCTGCTGGGGAGGCATTGACATCATTTTCACAACTCAGGCCAAACCTCTTATCCTTCAGAAGAGAGGGAGACAGAAGAGGAGGCAGGAGGAGGAAAGAAAGAGGGACACCGGCTCGCTCTCAGGTATCACTCTCAGAATGTGTGTTTGTGTGTACATCTGTGTTACACGTATGTGTCTCCTCGGAGTGGAGGTGAGTAAGTTAAGGACAAGATTGGCAGTGAAACCATACTCAGCCCCAAACAAGATCATCGACTTGTTTTTCCACTGCTGCCTCTCACCTCTACTCCCTGCGCCTGGGCTTCATGGTCCTCTCAGGTGGTCTTCGATCTTTCGCGCACTGTACCAGCAGTAGCCATCTTGCCAACCGCCACCTTCTTTGATTTAACATGAAGAGAATCATAGAGCCATTTTGAGGGCCTTCTGTGAGAGATAGAGACAGATAGACACAGTGTTGCATTATGTTGATTCTATACAGAATGAAGTGTTTTTAGTTTTCGTTCAAGAGCTGACCTTGAATTCAGCTCCATGGGAAACTGACCAGAAACAGTTTTCAGGCTACCAGTGCAAACTACTAAAGTATCAAAAATTCTCACTGCATTGCTGATTCATAAATACCAACTGAAACAGCGGGGACCTGTTCTTGGTTTTACATGGTGGCGTCAATGTTACTCCTCCCACAGTCCAAGTTAGCTGGGGCCCATGCCTCCCTCTCCTTACACCAGACTCTCACACTCCCTCATTATTAGTAATGCAGTAAGGTGATTTATCAGCACAGCTGAACCTTTGCCCTCTAAGCTCCATTCTGCCACCTGGTGGGATGAACATGCATGCACACACACACACCGCAAAACACAAACACAAAGACATACGTGTAGAAGGAACAGGAGATGCTATAGTATCAGAGATGGCAGGACCTACAGCCGTGTATTCTTTGGGCTCAATCTCAAACCTGCTGCTCAACCAATCAATCCATCTTACTTCTAAAGCGTTAAGGACAGGTGTGTGTGTGTTATGTGTGTGTGTGTGTGTGTGTGTGTGTGTGTGCTGGCGTGTGCGTGTGTCTCTGCAAGCGTGTGTGGAAGTGGAAGAATTCTTCTCGCCTTATCTCCATGACAACAGAAGAAGAAGCAGACGTGGCAATCAATAAACTGACACGCCATCACAGAGGTGCTTTCGCTCTCTCTGACACGGTCAGGGTGTTGCGGCGTGCGCAACCCCCACACATGTTGGCCTCTCTCCTGCCCTCCTCTTCTCGATCAGCCTCCAGTCACATCCCTCTTATCGTACAGTCTCTTCATTTTCCACATATCATTCTGGTCCTCATCCTCCACTCCCTCCTGCAATTTCATCTTTACTCATTTCATCCTGTTCCATTCTAGTCCCTCATCCCTAACCTCTGTTTCTGCTCTGTTGGCTTATCTGTCTCACTCTCCTCTCTTCTCCCCCTCATTCCCCATCTCTTCTCTTTATTATTTAAATTTGAGTAGACACTGTCTATGTGGACTGAGATAGTTGCAATTCTCAGAACACTAACCATTGTAGTGAAATTGAATTTGCTTTGAGCTGATTTTCTTTGACACCTTAAATCTGTTCTGTTTGGGGTGAGCCTGCAGTTTCTTGGTGGAGACCCCCACCCCTCGATCAAAGCCGAGTTTGGTCTCTGTCTGGGGCAGTGTGAGTCATCTCAGAGCTACTGATTCTAATTATATTATGGAAGATGGATGAGATCAGATGTGTGCCCGTGTTAGCATGTGGCCAGGTGGGAAATACGTGCGTTTTATGCGTCACGTGTGCATGGTTGCATGCGGGCCAGGTGCCATGTTCACAAACCCTGCAGTTCAAGCAGACTTTCGTGCTGTGGTTGTAACTGGGCTGTGATGTGGCCAGGATTATAAAGCTTTTCACCGTTCCACAGTGTAGCAGGCGAAAACAGGAAGGCAAGGGAGGTGGGAAAAACGGCAGATAAAGGGGCAAATTGAGGCGGTAGTGAGTCCGGTAAGGGAGGAGAGGTAGATGGGAAAAGTGAGAGGAGAGGAGACAGGAGGTAACAGTCAATTACTTTGAACTGAGGAGAAATGAAGGTCATTAGTTACTGCAGCCCCATGTACCCGTGAGTGTGAAATACCTGCTTTGTGGAATACAACACACATATACGCACATCCGCCGCACAATGCTCACTGGCTCCGTTAGCTGAGCTCCTTTCCATCTGATGGGATTAGGTGTTAATCTGTTCTAATCGTGCCTCGTGTCATGTGTAAATGGGATTATATCTAACTGCTGCTCAATAACACCAATATGACTGCTGCTGCTGTTGCTGCTGGGAGGCTGAGGCTATACGGCAGCACAACCAATCAATGAGAAATCCATCCACAACATAAACTGTGCTGCTGGCCTCAGGCTGCTCCTGAGAAGAGTCCTTCAGCTCGCACAATGGGAGCGCACAGGCATCACCTCGGGCTTTCAGCAGTGTCAGTAATCAGAAATGGGGCCATGAGGTGACCCACTTCACTTGCACTTTACTTTTACTTTCTTTTTCTTTTTCTTTTCTTTCTCACTAACTACTCTTTCTTCCTTCTCTCATTTTTTTTTTTTTCCTCCATGCCTACATCTGTAATAACTAAAATGGCTATAATCTAAGGCCGGTTATCAATAATTCAAAATGCCTTTTTCTCCTGTCTTTCATTTTCGCCATCCCTCGCTTTACTTCCTGACTGTAACCTCTCCATTCTGAAAAAATACCTAAAAGCATATTCCGAATCAATAGATATTCGGATTCTGGCATATGATCCCTGTTCACACCCCATCATATCTTACACACACACACACTGCTTTAGAAACTTTCTTTCACCCTCCTCTGTCTGAATTATACATCACTTATCCTAATACATTTACATTCATTAATACTCCATTTTCAACTGACTAGGTGCTTTACAGTCCAGCCATGTTCTAGAGCGTTCTCTACATGTAGAGCAGGTCGTCAGCGGGACCCTTTGGAGACAGTCGACATACATCACTAATGTTTTAATCAAACACAGGCGCTCAGTCATTGGGATTAAACCAACGTGAGTCACTGGCTGATTGAGTGATTTGTGTTTGTGTGTGTGTGCGTACACCATCGTCTGCGCTCTCCTCACCTGGTTTTTGGCGATGTCGTCAGCCACTCATCATGTTTCTCAAAAGTGATGAGATATGCAGCAATCTCCTAGAGAGACAAAGACAAGATGGAAAGGTTATATTTTGGTGTGTGAGTGTGTGTGTGTGTGTGTGTGTGTCACAGGAAGATAAAACATAACAGGTATTTCCAGATGACCTGCCGATGCCTGAAGTATGTCACTATCTGATTGCCACGGTGCGGTCTGGGCGCCTGATTGGTCTCAGAGCAACCAGTCAGGAGGCAGATATAGAGGACAGACCCTGAGGGCCAACAACCAATCACACTCATCGACACACTGATGTCTCCCTCCACTGGGGAGGAAAAGCTATCTCCTAAATACACACACATGCCACATAAACACACACATACAAACACACACACACACACACACACACCGGGGGGGTGCAGACCCATACACTTGCTGAAAGAGTGCACTGATAGGAAAAGTTTTCTTGCACTTTGCAGTTTCACAGTTTCCCGTCAGATAAAGCTTGCTCCTAACTTGATTCTTAATTCCTCCGGCTCTCTTTTCATCTCCTCAGCTCTCCTCTCATCTCTCCACACTATTTCTATTCTTCTTCCACACTCACATGAATCCAATAAGGAAGAAGAAAGTTCAAATCATACAGGTGCATTCTACCGAGAGTAGGCAAAACAAAACGTCCATGCACACAGAGACAGAGACACGCGGAGATGCAGCCAAAAGAAACTATTGTTTATACCTCCTGCTTTTTAGTCGCTCACGCAACACCGACTTCTTCCCTTTGCTCGGTGAACTCTCTCACCCCTGGCTTCCTCCTTGAAACCCCCCCATCTCTGACTCCCATCTCACCCACTTGTTGTGAGCGACGACTATGAAATGTAAATTGTCCTCTTAAGGCAATCAGTGTTTGAAATGTGGCACAAAGCAATAGTGAAGAAGACATCAACACTCAAGCACTCCTTCATCAGCCCCCTCAGATCAACAGTCTCCTCTCCAGACCTCCTCTCCCTCTCTTCCTCCCTGTCTCTTTCTGTCTGTGATGATGCGTGTGCGTGTGTTTGTAGGTATTTGTCCCAGTTTGGCATGAGAGCACTCCAGCTCCACACCGATCAGAAGAGATGGAAGGACGGAGAGGGAGAGGGAGAGGGGGAAGAAAGGCAGGCAGAGACAAAAAGAGAGAGCAGCTGGAGGGTGCTGGCACTTAACTGGATTGTTTTTTTAGTATCCTCCATTCGATCCTCACGTCCCAACCCCCCGCTGCCTCATCCGGCATTTATATGTGTGTTTATATATGTATGTGCGTGTGTGCTGTGGGATGGACTGTCATCACACGCTTAATAATTATCACTATCAAGCTGGCCACTGCTAATGTCTGTCTGTCTGTCTGAGGCTCATAAAATAGATCAGAGCCGAGTTTAGGTTGGGCACACACAGGCACATTTTTAGTCATAGCTAGTCACAACAACGCACACGCACACACACACACGCACGCACACGCACACACACACACACACACACACACACATAGGAGTGCCTCATTCATTTAAGCATCTATTCATTAGCTGACAGGCAGCCACCTCTCCTCCTCCCAAACCACTCCGCAGCAAGTCAATATCCTATACGGCCTCCACAGCCCCGGCCAGGCACTCGGGCTCCCCTAGTGACTGTCAGCCAGTGGGAGGCGGGAGGAGGAGGAGGCAGGGGCTGGGAGAGACAGAAGGATGGGAGGATTAAGAAGGAGGAGAGAGACTTGCAATTAGTACCTGCCCACAGGCCATTAAAAACCCAGAAACAGAAAAGTCAACTAGGCAACACAGCCTGACACACACACACACACTCTTAAACACACCCACACATACACACTCGCACTGCAGACACACACTGCTGCTCACTCCCTCAACCAGCATACACACACATGAAGGTGACAGAAGTGAGATAGTGAAGGTGATCTGGAAGTCCTGGTTATTGTCCCAGTGGAGCAACCAGTGATGGGCGCTTTGAGCATGCCTGGCAACAGTGACCCTTCAGAATACTGTGAGTGTGTGTGTGTGTGTGTGCGCTGTTCAGACATAGGGACAGGGACAAATATATCTTTCAAGATCTACTCTAGAAACCCAGGAGCCGTTCCTGCATGTCTGTGGCGAGTCTAGAAACAATAATACATTCGACAGGCCCGGCAGGCCAGCTTTTTACTGCTGCGCTGTTCCCAACACCCCATTCTGTCTGTCACAGTGTGGAGAAAGTGAGAAGAGAGTTACTTAAGAAATATCTAACAAAATAGAAACATGAGTGGGAGTTAGGTGGGCGATGCAGTTGGGAAATCAGCCTCCCTCCGCATCACTGAGACCATCTCCTCAAGAAACTGAGTAGCATGTACAGAAAGAAGCAGACTGAGCAGACACACATATACACACACACACATCATGCACTTGCGCACTCACACACGCCTCCAGGGAGATTTCCAGAGGAGGGAGGAGAGGAGGGGTGAAATTGCGCCTACCTGCAACAGACTGTCCAGGAGCTTTCCCAGGGATTCCGTTATAGTGTCTATGTGTGCATGTGTGTGTCCTTGGTAGTAATGGTCGTGCGGTGCCTTTTGCGTCTGGAGTCTAATATTGAGCATCACCCCGACAGAGATCTGGAAGCAGAGTTGTCTCTAGCTGGAACTGTCCACATCCATTGAAGTGCCTCAAATGAAGGCTGCTGCTGGTTCTCTACACAGCCATCATTTGTGATGAACAATTTTATTTTAGGCGTACGAGGAGGTAGCAGGCAAATTATCCTTTTCCTTCACAAGTCCTTTTCCTTGCTTCTCTGATATAAAATCAGCCTTGTCATATATGGGGTGGGGTGGGGGTTGGGGTGGGTGGGAGAACTGCATTAGCATTACCAGGGAGGTCTGCTGATGCTGTAATTTTATTCAGAGCACCTCCACCGGTTCTCTCCTTCCCAGAACAACCTGTCAGTGTCTGACGTTGACAGACACTCTATCAAAGTACCTCATCTTTATTGTTTTATTTTTTCTGCCAGACTACAGGCTTCTCTGTGTTTTTTTTTTTTTTTTTTGGTTTTGATCTGGAGCACTACACTCCGTATCCGTTCAACCCACTATGTATTGATCACTTATCTTTGTAGATGTAGATTAAGCATAACAATGACAATTTTCCTCTAAAACCTATATCGTTATACAATTTCATTTTACTTCATAATAATCAACCAATCCCATTAGAACAGGGAGGTGCCTGTGGGCATGTCATTATCACAGTTATTGACAGAAGTGTGACAGGACCTGATCTCTCGGCGTCTCTGTTTTAAACAGTCCTGAGTGACCTCAAAATACAGCAATGTCCTTGGGCCAATGGCGCTGCTTTCTGAAGACTCAAACTTGGGATCATTGCAGAGGAGAGATGGAATACAGACTATGCTGTGTTGCCTTTAAGCCGATGTAAATGATGCTGAAGTCTATTGTAAGCCAAGAGCAATAATTAATTAACATTTGCACTATGTTTCACTCTAACACCAAGCTAATTCGTCTTAGCAGCCCTCAACAGAAAGAAGGCCAGACGGTGAGTTACGACAAGAATAATTTTTGTTCTAATCTAGCCACAATAAAATTTCGCTCAGTCTAGTAGCAACCCAAACAATAATAATGTATGGTTGTATATTCAAACTGCCTCACTCCACTGTGTACTTTTCAACAGCCTTTATATTACCTCCACTGGCTAATACAGCATAGCAATGCTGTTTTCCGCGCAACTATTTGCAGCCCTGATCAGGGTCTCTCAGCTTGCCTTGTGTTTATCATATAAACACCTCACATCACTGAACTGGGCAACCACACACACACACATACGTCATGGACACCAGACACATACCGCCACAAAGGGGCCCGTCTATTAATACCGAAGTAAAGCTTGTATGGAAAAATAAATAAATAAAAATAAAACTTGTCCTATTTCTCTGTCTCTCCTCTCTTGTTCTCTCGTGTACACACTGCATGGACAAACACCTGCACATTTTAGTGCTGGTCTGTTCTGTCATTGGAGGACAAGTCCCAACTCTCAACCGAGACCCGCCCCTGTCCTCACCTGGTTGGGAGAGAGACATGCGCGTCACATTCATCTCTGTCACACCGCAACTCTCACAACATTCATACACACATAAGCACAAACACACACACACACTTGGACCTACATGCCAACACAAAAGCCCTCCATGTCAAGAAGACCAGCCACGCCGGCGGGGTCTTTACAGGCATGAGCAGATAATGTTCACACACACACACACACACACACACCGACCCCAGAGGCTTGATCTCAGAAGAGTCTGTGTGGTGGCTGCTGCTCATGTGAGTGACGGCTTTATAATGAAATAGTCACTCTCCCCTCTCCTTCACTCTTTCACTCCCACATTCCCTCTCCTCTTGGTTTGACCTCTTCACTCCCCTCCCCCCTCAATCCAGCTCACCCACCTCCCTCTTTTTTCTATCTCATTTCCCTCTCATCTCTCATTCACCAATACATAGAAGTCCAAATGGTGAAGGTGGCTACACACTCACACACGCGGCATGGAAAGTAGCACAAACTTTTTTAGAAGAGACCCGAGAACGAGGAAGAGTCAGCTCCAATCCACTGAGGGAACATCAATCATATTTTTCTAAGACTTCCCTTTTCTTGTGCACCTTACCTGTCCTCTTCTTCCTGTCTTGTATTTGCATTTGAGGAGACGGCCCCCTCTCTCTCAGCAGGGGTGCCAACACATCAAAGACGGCAACAGGTGTGTGGTGTCAAACACAATGCCAGGACCCCCGCCGCGCTAGGGCATCTTGGATGAAGCCTGTCTGAGTCCTCAAAAACTCCCACAAAAGTTAACCAGGAAAGGGTGCACTCCACAGAAACACACACACACACACACACACACACACACACACACACACACACACACAAAATCTCTAATGACAAATGTGTGTTTGCCAGTGGGAGGTGGAAGAAGACAGAGAGAGTGAGAGAGAGGGTGGGGGGGCGCCTCAATGAAGGAGTCTCCGGTGGTTGTGTTAACCCCTGATGCCTCATCTCACTGTGAGTCATTCTGCCCTCCGAGGCTCGTCTCTGCTCTCCTATTGGCCCAGTGTTATTGTTATTGAGGAGGTTTGGTATGCACAGAAGAGGAGCAACAGAGAGGATAGAGGAGGCATGGAAAGAAGGAGAGAGAGAGAGGGATAGAGAGGTATTGGGAGAGACAGAGAGAGAGAAAAAAAGAAATAGTGTGTGCCACCTCTCATTGGCATAAATACTTGTTTACAACAAGACATAAATTGGCACCCTGTCAGTCAGTCTCTCTATTTCTCTCTCCTCTAACTCCCTTACTCTATTTCCTTCCCTGTCTCTATCTGTAGCTCTCTCTCTTCTTCTCTCCCTCTGTGCTGCTAAGCGTATTACAACACTCCCTGGGTTCAGCCTCTCTCCACATTACCATATTCTAATTACATTCGTTAGGGAGCATTGGGAGTTTAATATGAATAAATTTGAAAGATGGGTCTCTCCATTAAGCGATCTTCAGGTTTGTCTCCTCCTCAACCAACTATAAGGATGGGAGCAGCAATAATGTCAATAACACACGTGTGTGTGTGTGTGAGTGTGTGTTTGTGTATGAGGTTGTGCACCAGTTCAGTATGTGTGCGAGCTCTCGGTAAATATCATTGTCTTTCCATTTCAGAAGAAACAAACAAATCCAGTTAAGTGCCAGAGCTCACGTGGAGTTCTCTCTCTTAAAAAAAAAAAAAAATCATTTCTGAATTCTGTTTGTCTCCACCAAATAAAGATTTCATGTCATTTGTTTGTTGTTTAAAAAAAACACTTGGAGCCACCCGTATTGAAGCCATGCATATTTCACTCTCCTCAAGCCTCAAAAACAAACTGCCAAAGACAAGCATCAAATTACAGATGTACAAATTGTCTGCAATCTCGGGCTCATCTTCTCTCACTGACAACAGACCTGGAGGCTTCATGCTGTGAGATGGGCAGGTGGAGTTAAAACAATCATAAGCAAAAGTAAACATTAAAGGTTATCAACCCTGCTCTAGTGACTGGCTTCCACTGTTGTGCAGTCTGATCTGTCTCTGCCTAGGACGAGGCCCCGGGCTATAGACCTGAATAGACTGTTAGTATGGGCCCTGCACTCACTCTTTCAGGGTATAGCAAAATGTGATATATGGTTTAACAGAGGAGTCCCAAAGGCATTCCCAATTCTGATGATTGTCAAGCTTGTTCTCAGTGAGAGAAAAATTCAAGCAAAATTCACCTCTCGTTCAGAAATAGCATTTTAAAAGCTAACAAAATGATGCACTTACTTGGCCAGTTGCCGTGATTACAGACAATTAAACGGCACACGAGGCAAAAGAACAAAGACACGGAATCTAATTTAGCCTTCCCCTTCCCCACAGGATGCACTTTTGAGTGCAACTGCACTTGATTAAAATGATCTTTCTTCTTCTTTGGCCATCCATTGTTTTGAAGTCCCAGAAGAAAGTTTCTCTTTTCCTGTTAACTTGAACGATCCGCTAACCACAAATCAAGGAGTCAACAGAATTTGACGGTATGGAACTTCTTCTATTGCATCTTGTGGTAAAAAGTATGGATTTGTTTCATTTAGGAATTCAACGAAATGAGCCGATCCATCTTAAAATTTCTTCATGACTTTCACTCAGCTGAAAAGCCTGCATGAAGCCAGGCTGTACTCATCCCACAGCTGAAAATGCATAGACAGTGAGATGCTGGCAAGTGATGAGCCTTAATGCTATTGCCATTAATAGTTCATAAATTGTACGGTATAGTCTATCCAATAGATTATGAGGGAGGCTCTCTTCACGAGTATATTTACAGTGATGATGCACTGCTGAGGTAGAGGCCAGTGTCATCACCTGCAGCAGAGTACTGTGACTCACACTGTAGGCTTCGAGTATGTTAGCTATCTTTAAACTTCTATATAATATGAATACATATAGAAATAAAATAACAAAGGGAGGAAAGTATAACCAACTTGTTTTACAGTTAAAGACTAAACAGCAGCCATATCCATTTGTTGCCTCACGAAACCTTATCACAACCTTTAGAGACATTTTGTTTGCACTTAAATCTGACTATTTTTCCATTCATTAAATGTGTGTAGCTCTGGCAAAAGCCATTTAATAATTACTCTAATTTAATGCACTTTTGAGAGATCGAGACAGACATCAGTCATCGCCTGCGGGCTGTCTGGTAACTCACCTCATATGAACTGTATAATGGACTTGAGCTTTCCTGAACAAGCATGCAGTGACACCTTAGAATGAACCAGAGACCAGAGCTTCAGGAGAGTCTCACAGAAGCGATGCTGATGTTGTGTGGTGTGCATAGCATTCGAACTAAGCTAGCTGGCAAGCTATAAACACATACTGCCAGTCACATTATATGCTGCCAGCCCAAGAGGTAATTCTGCCAGTTAAACTTAACACTAAGTAATACCTGTTTTTAATTTCAGAATCTTGAGTATTTGCCATGTTTTCTATTTGCCACTGGGTAGTGGGCTAACACTAACCAATGAATAATAATCACATTTTTGGGACAGAGTAGTTGGCTCAAATACTAAAGAGAATTTAGAGAAGAAGACACAACGTACTATTGCTTAAAAACATTCACTGTCAAACACCCAAAGGAATGACTGAACACTGTTCTCAATCTCTCTCTGTCCTTGGCCAAGATGCTGGTAGGACAGAGTGAGATGCTCTCCCTTCCATGTTGGGGTGTTATCATTTCCACCACCACTTTCCATGGCTTCTTATGCTAACATTCAAACAATTAAATATATGCACTGTCAGTATGCAGATGCGGCATCAGTATCCCTTATATAGCTGCCTCCTTAGAGTACAAGATGATGGATGATATATTACAGCTGAGCTGGTCTTAGACTAATGACACAGCTGCATTACAATACACAACTTAGTACACAGCTAATATTGTATATGCAGAGAGACAGAACATTCTCACACACACACACACTCACACAAATGCCACCTTGTTTTAATCCCCAGGAATCAGTGAGAATTTGATTACACGTGACTTTTGAAACACACTCCATATAAGGTAGACATTCATACATCAGCAGGAGGGAGGAGAGAGGAAGAAGAGGAAGAGGAGGAGGACAGCGAAGGAGATGCAGAGAAATGACTGCAGTTTGAGGCGAAAACACCGGACACATCGTCCTCTCCTGGGTGGAACTGTTCAGATATCATAAACCCAAACTGAATGTGCAAGACTGCGCACGCCACTGCGGACTACCTCGCCCCGTCTATTCACAGTGGTAAAGCGGGGAACTGTATATTTACCAGTAAATGTATCCATCTCCCAGGGTAAATCTTGTGAATGTGTACATTTCCAGGATAATGTTGATGGAAAGTAACATACTTTCACTTAGGATTCCATAATTCTTCACTATGTTTTATTTATTAGATATGATGCAGTTGGCAGCTTAAGTTTACCCCTTTAGCTAGAGCTCCTGTAATAAAACTGAGATCTGTGAGACAATGAGACCCAATTGAAAGACATTATAAATCAGAGAAAGAGCCAAAGGTAAAACTTTTGTAGCAAGTTTCACCACATGCCATCATATTTGACCTGCATCATACCTTGATTATTGTATTAGAGTTGGAACTAATTGAGAGTCTCTTTTTGGCATATACTCTTTTATATTTGAAAAGCAGGCGTCGTGTGCACCTGAATGCTTAAGTTTATTTTACACCGTCTGCTTCAAAATTAAAGTGCTAATTTAGCCAATACTAAAAGGTTCTACTAAAACAAAGCTCCATGAGGCCAAAAGCGTGGTTGATGAACACTGTTCCAAGTGTACCGTCGACACGGCGAAACTCCACTAATATGACTTCTCCCAACTCATTAACGAGGGCACGGACATTAAAGTTGCAGCGGGAAATGCTGCTGGTGATATTAAACATTAGCCAACTCTGTGGCCTGATAGCTCCATTTACTCAATATTCATGCCCACTGTCCTGCATACATCTGAACATCAAATCAAATAAACAGTGAGCAAACTGATAATAGGTGAGAAGAAATTCAAGTATTCTGGAAACCACCACAGCAAGTTCAGCCTTTCATTACTATGCTGTATTTTTGTGCATTGATTTTTCTCACAACAACGCAATTTCGCGACCACCTTAATCTTACACCAGATTTAATTAAAATAGGAACCTACCCAGCAGCCTGCAAGAGTGGCCATTAGTGGGTTGCGGGCGTATGAGGCCCGATACAGTCAGACCCATGCAATATCGCATCAACAAAACTGAGAGTTGACCTCACAGCAACATATAAGCCACAAAATCAAATGCGGTCGAGTACACTTTGCAACCCTTTTGCAAACAGGTATGTGAAACTTTATTGTTTAGTATTAAATATTTGGGCTTCATACATTTTACCCAACCAACCTCACCGTTTTGTGTCTTGTACAAATGTTTACATATCTTAAGTGTCTCTGGATTAACTGAGGTAGGCACTGCAAAAAAAACTTTGGAGAGGCAACTCTGCACGGAAACAGAAGGCGTGCTCACTAGAACATCCTAAATATTTATTACCAAATTAGCGGTTATCTAACTTTGAGCATATAAATGTGTTTACTGCAGTATAGAAATAAGAGAGCCACAACCACAATCTGTCTAAATATGTCTGGTGTAAAAATTCTGTAGAGACATGACATCAACGTATACCTACAACAGCTAAAACAAAATCGTAAAATAGATTAATACTGTCAGTACAGAAATGAAACCACAAGATACACATTGGGTCATATTTAGATCAAAATTTGAAGGCTAGGCTTGCAGTATAGAGTTACTGATCAATATGTTGGAGTTTTTTCCATATGGTGCAATTATCTGGCTGATATATTTTCAGAGGCTTGGCAGAAAAATCTGAGAGAGATTTTTAAATATATCACAAAACATATGACTGTAGAGGAAGAAAGCTGTTAAACCGTTTGGCCAGACAGAAGGTAGGCTACAGTTTCACATCTATCTATCGCTATTTCCACACTGGAGCCGTAGCTCCAGCCCACTATGCTGGTGGACAGCTCCGTAATCATTATACAACAGCAAAGCAGTATAAATCGTCTATAAAAACCCTCTCAGATGACTCATATAGAACTCATGCAGTCTCAGGTGTCCTGAATACTGCTGGTTATACTTATCATATGAATTTACAGTATAATAATAATTGCGGCGTGCAGAGCTGCCACAGATGACATGTTAGCAATTAGTAGCGATATAAAAAGTGTCTGGGGCATCAGTTAAGCGCTACGTGTGCAGATCACAAAAGCCATATACAAACTTGGAATAAAGTATGAAATATAGTGAGAAGAAGGATTTATAGATATTCTGAAATTGTTTCTATATTTTAAGTACACAACATAGTGAGCTAGACACAGTATGAGGAAAAAGATGTTTCAGCTGAACCCTACCTTAAAAACATGAGCAGGAAATTGTAAATATATATATTGACTTTAGAAATCCTGAACAAGAGGCATATTCTTACAAGTCTCTAAGCTCCAGATATTATTAAGTCAGAGGTGAAGAGGCTAAAGAAAAATATCATCAAAATCAATAGGGTTCCAGCACCTGTAGGCGAAAACGATTTACATTCTGATGCTTACATTGACGTCTCCTCTTATTGGGGATGTAAACATGCAAAATTTACTGCTTAATAACACTATAAAATACATTTGACTCTAAAAGGAGAAAACCACGCAAAGTCTGAGGCAGAAAGTTATCAAAGTTAAATAAAATTGCAAGTTATCAAGACAAAACCACTACATACAGTACAAGTTCAAAGAAGAGTAGAGACCATCTAAGTATTGTGCACATCTTTTACATACATTTCAATGCTTTATTTGTCTCAATGAATTAAATCAAATTTACAAGAGGACACAGATATTACAGAGTTCTATGTAGGGACATTTAAGGATACAAAAAGAATTGTCTCCATGCACAGCCCAGCTCCTTATTACAGCAGACACTGCTGGTCCATTCAATTCTTTTGGTCGAGCCTGGAATCCCAACAGGAAATTAAACGCAAAGACACTCAAAGACACACACATGACGAGCACACACAAAGCAGGCCAAAGGCATACACAGCACCCCACATTGCGTGCATTCCTGTTTAATATTTCTACTATGTCTCAGTTAACAGCCTTTGTAGCCTCAAATTAGTGGGACAAGATAAATAGTAGGTCTGTATGCGACATGGAAAAAATAGAACAGGAGGAGAGAAAATGTGGGGCTTCCAGTTGGGTAGGAGGAGAGGAGAGGAGAGGGGAAGAGAAGAGAGGAAGGAGAGAGGAGAGGAGAGAGAAGAGACAACACTAACTCCTACCTCAGACACCTGGCTTTCCATGACTAGACTTGTAAAACCTGGTTAATCCCAGCCCCTTGTGAACCTGGTTGTGCTGAAATATCTGCATGACTGAAACACACTGAAATACTGATCCCAACAATCTATGCGGCATCTACAGTCTCATTTGCAAATGAAAAGCTCGCGGGATAATTACATGTATCAACACGGAAATTACATTTATGAACAGAGTGAATCTAATTAATTCTTTGCATTGCTTCACACTCAGTTCATACTGCCATTTCGGTCAGCAGGACAGTATGGATGTCTGGAGTTCGAGCGGAAATGGAAGTCACAACAGACACAAAATGACGTTGGGTGTTAATTGGGCTATGCTTGGCTCAGAGAGAGATGGAGAGATATAGACAGACAAGGAGGAAAAGAAGAGGAGGGAGGAGAGAGAGCCTGGAGGACTAGTGAGTAGTTATAACAGCGCTCTCAAACATAAAATATTTCTCAACCCAAAAGACAGGAATAATTAAAAAATAAAAAGGCTGAGATCAACCTGAGGCTGTACACAACACCCCCTCTAGTAGTGTGTGTGTGTGTGTGTCTCTGTGTGTGTATATACATATAGCCGTGCATGTGTGTGCACGAAGTGTGAGTGTATGCGTTGGCTTCTTTGCCCCCTCATTAAACCATGCTTTACTCTGGTAAACGGCAACAGCACAGAGCTCAATGTCAACTGGAGAGGTTACAGCCATAGGCAGGCTCTGGGACACACACACATACACACACACACACACACACACTGACACGGATACACTTAGTCTCTCTCCAACATGTTATCTAACGAATGCATGAAGAGCACACCCATTTCATTTAAAAATGAAACTTTCGGTAAGTTTCCAAAGGCACGGTACTTTTGTCTTTGTTCTGACACGGACGACAAAATGGAGAGTGTCAGCCAGAGCCAGTGTGAGCTGGACATTAGCAATTCACACACATCAAGTCATAAATCAAAGGGCACCCTTCACACAGTATAAATGGAACTGTGGGAGGCCTGTGACTGTGTGTGTAACTGCTGTTATATAGGTTTCCATAATGGATCATAGTATTTTTTAGTCTGGTAACTTGTTGTTCGCGTCACCACCCGTGTATTTCCTTCCCTTCTCCTGCTCGTATTTACCTACAGAATATGGGAAAACATCTCCACAAAGAAATGTACAAATACATTGCATGCATATTTAATTCAATGTATCTATTTAATGGCTCACAAACAACAATAATGACATGAATAATAAATTAAACATTCACACACACACACAGAGAGCTTTATGTGGCCTAGAGATTGGAGCTCACAGATGCTGAGATGCCACAGCATGCTGCACAGGTGAGCGTGAGCAAGTCCCTGACATTTTTTCTTGAGATTTAGAGCTTTTGTCCTTCACCAATTGTTCCTTTTTTTGTCTGACTAACACATGTTTGGCAGACATACAGACGATGTCACGATGTCTCTAAAATAAATAAACGCCGTTTGAGTCACACATGCAACATTGATCATACCATTAGGAGGAATACGCACACACACAAACACACACACACGCCACTGATCTGTTACCATAACAACACCCTTAGCACTATGCACACACACACACACACACACAGGAGGCAGATGGGCAGCGGTCTAAAATGTATATGCTTTTTGATATATTCTCATTCAGGCAATCATGTTGGTGTCATGCAGCTGTGAACAGGCGTGTGAACTGTCAGCAGACTGCCTCCACACCCATACAGCTACCAATATATCACTCGTGGCGAGAGCAGGCTCCACAATAAAACACCATGTTTCATATCGCAATATTTCATACCATTGATACCGTAATGCCTTTTCCTCCCGCAAACTTTTTGCACCCGTGCAGTTGGGCGTCATATGGAAACAGGCGCTCACGCGGGGCGGCTGGGGCACAGGCGGCGTCTGTGATGTGCACCTGATCTCTTCACCAGCCCGTTTAACGGTGCATCGAGCTGAATCGCGGGTAGAGGCTGCTCTGGTAAAGCCTTTAAATGCATTAGATAGCTGGCTGTGCGCATTCCGCAAACATGTGCGTGCACATTTCATAGTTTTACAATTAGTCTTTCTAAAGGGAATTTTATTTGCTATTCAGCTCAGACTGGTCTCTTAAAATGTAGTCAGGATGTCAAGGGTCCCATAAAGAGTAATCTTATGTTTTCATGAGCTGCTGGAATCAGGACCAGAACTAGGATTTTGTCTTTGTCTAGATTCAGGAAAGTTTGATAGCCTCCTTGTTTCAGTGCTCAATTTAACTGAAACCAAACAAGCCACTCCCATTGGATGGATAAAACGAGCTCTACTGCATCAGTCTGTCCACCTGAGGATGGTTGTTATCTAAACAATCTATAGTCTATTACCATGGACAGATACACACCCCCAATCTATTATTGAACAAAAGGCTCACGCCTCTGCTCAGCCCTTCAGGGAGAATCCATCCCTCCATCCCAGAATAATTTCACACATCAGTAGGTACACAAAGAGGAAGGAGGGAAGGGAAGGAAGAGGAGGACAGAGGAGGAGGAGGAGTGGGCCAGGGGTAAAATGTATGGGGTCACAGCTCAGTGCTTTCAAGTGGAGGCCAAGGTGTAGGGAGGCCGTCGTGACAAAACAGAGATCAGAGGATCGCCATGTACAATCAGACAGATGTGCAGAAGGCAAACACACCATGTCGCTGCCTCAGATAATACAAATACTTGCAGATATTCATACCAAGAAAAGGTGAGAATAAGGACATATCAGATGAAGACTTGTAAGATTGGGTCCTGACTTAATCTGGGGGCATCCAAACACCAGAAAAGTAATCTCTCTTTATCTAGCATTTCTGTCTTCTTATTCACACACACACACAAAGGATAATCCCACAATTCTAGTGCAGACGTATATCAAACAGCATCCAGAAACAGCACCCAAACAGCGGGCGATGAAACACAAAAAAAGCAATTGTGGATTTCCTTATGTATAAGCATATAAAATTAAGAATTCAATGTATAAACCACAAAAAGTACATGTACCACCCAGACACAGACACACACACACACACATGTCTATACACTGAATAATTACTGGTATCAACACACTATTTGTCAAAGCACATTGTCACTGGACCAGGCAATATCTAGACCAGAACAGTATCATATTTTAAGCTACTTACCTGCACACACATTGAGGGGATAAATGAATAAATAAATTAATTCAAGTTTGACAGCTTGACAGCTGATAGCTGGTCACAAATCCCACATAAAATTACGTTATATGGTGAACACACACCTACATGTATAAAATTTGATGACCAATGATGATTTCAATTTTCAATATACTGAGGCTACTCTACTTCTTGCAATATCTACAATACAGACAGATAAAATCAACAAACACAGAAAAAATCAAAATACTTTTTATTGCAACAGCACTAAAATAATAAACCACAATAGTCTGGGTCTCGCTCTGACAGACACACTCCACCACGCGTGGTTAGAGACATCGCGAACTGAAGCCACATACATGCGCTAAGATTGCAGCTGACATCCCACTGCTAACAAAAGCACCCACGCAAAAGACAGCAGACCTGATAGATTACTAAGTATGGGAAACTGTGCCTGGGTGGAAGAAGGGCTTTGAAGAGGATCATGAGACACCAACCTCCCCTGAACTGAGCCTGTACCTCCTCATCAGAGAGAGAGAGCGCCATGGCGAGAGAGAGAAAGAGAGAGGGGGAGGGAGGAAATGAAAGATAAAAATGGAAGGATGAATGGTGAGTTGAAGAGACTTATGGAGAAAAGAGGAAAGAGGCAAAGAGAGAGCTGTAACAAAGGTGCTCTGGTCTGGTCCTTGTATGCTACAATTACTCTGAGCCTGGAGCTGGTGGTGGAAGTCCTAACAGCAAGCAGTCAGGTGTTCTGAACCGTACACACACACACACACACACACACACCACACACACCACACATACACATACACTGCTGTCATGCCCAGGCACACTGTTCCAGTGGCGCCGTGTACTCCCAGGTATGACCTTCTTTGGTGGGTTGCATGAAAATGTAATGACTTTCCTGGGGAAAACCACAGGCCAAATCAGCTGCATTGCATAATAATGCTGGAGTTGGTAATCCAATACTAAACACCTAAACACACAGCATGTAATGAGTGCACAGCCTGCACATGGAGAAAATGTACAGGGTAACCACATGCAATGGATGGGGCAAACTACTGATGGAAACTGTGCAATGCATAAACAAAGGAGCTATTATTGATAGTACCTGCATCATTTCACCCATCAAACACTTCCCTAAGCTAACCAGCTTAAGTCTGGAACAACATGCAACTCTGTAAAAGCTTCACCCCAAATGATTTCATCAGGGTTATCTCGGCCTAGTGAGGTTATCCCCAACTAATTTGACCCCGTTTACATTGTACCACTTAGCCAGCAGATTTAAGGAGTTATCTATTATTGTGCAAATGAGTACTAATTTTAGTAGACAAGAACCAAACTCAGCCCCTACGTGTCAGTGGTAGCTGTGTATTTGGTGCAAACTTCAACAGTTGGCGCATAAGAAAAGTTTAGTTAAGTATGGTTAACAGTGAGTAAAGTGAAGGGTGCAAAGGCCCTAAAGTTACTTAAAACTGAACTCCTTTTATGATCAAGTCCTCTAAGATTTTCATTAGTCACTACTTTTTGGTATTGCCTCATGAACCAGCTTTCATTTTTTTCCTCTGTTTTACATTTTGGAGAGAAGCTTGTTACATCGTCAAGCGAACGCCGTTTTTCCACACATACCGCTAACTGAAAAAGCAACTATGTGCAGAAATGTGCCACATTTAACAGCTTTCTGTGGTTGCGTAGCAACAATGTAGATAACAATCTTATCCTACTAAATAGGTTGCAGACAGTAACTGACGGCAGGAAACATTCAATCTGTAGCCTCATTTCTTCTTTCTTCAGCCTCTAAATTCCTGCTAGTTTTAGACCCGGGGTCCTGATCCCTCTTGCCTTAACCCGGAGTTGTTTTGGATTAGAAGCAAAATGAACATAACAACATGCCAAATGGAATGTACAGTCAGTGGGATTTTGGCTGGGAGCTCAGGTTGTTGTTTTTTTTATTTCCTAGTGTCACAGTTTTAGGGTCCCATAATGAAAAGCTGCCATTGTGTTTGTTTACCTCCTCTTCATCTCTCAATGTGACATTAGCTAGAGATGCGTCACCAGTAAAAAAAACAAAAAACAAAAAAACAACAACACTGAGTTCATCTCTCTGTCACAGATATTTCCCTCTTGAGTGTGTTTCATTCTCACCTCGTTGGTGTTCCAGCGATGGCGCTCCTTGGGCAGAGAGGAACATTTGGAAGTGAACACTCTGGCAGCTTCTTAGGAAGTGAGATCTTCAACAGCTAGCTCATCTGGAGTGGAGGGAGGGTGTATGGGTGGGTGGGGAGGACAGGGGGTGAAGATAAAGGGAGATAAATGAGGATGAGTAGGAAAGAGGAGAAAATTTCTCATCAGACACAAGAGACATTGCGAGAGGAGAATACCAAAATGCATCCCACCATCTGGGATCTGGCTAGAATAAGTCATAACAAACTTTTATTGTGTAGCAATTTCTAATGGCTTAATGCATGACCTTAAGTAGAGTGAATTTACAAAGGATTTGTTCAAGCCACAAGAAGGACAGGAACTGAGTGAATTTATTAAAAGAAAATTTGAATTTCTCCGTACTTGATTTATGTAATAACTTTCAGTGAATTCAAGATCGAAATATAGCTGAGGATTTTTGGCATAGCAGTGAAAGGAGATGTCAGGCTGATATTTTTGTACAGTCATGAAACCACATTTCAATTGCAAACAATCTTTGTTTGATATTTCACATCATCTCTAAAAAGTGTGTCTCATTATATTTTGTTCATATGGGTGATTCACAGTGATGTAGATATGTAAAGGCTGATAAGTTTCTCTCATCAAAGGTCTGATACAAACAACAGACTGATGCGCCCAGAGGAGTGGCAGTGCACTTATTTTTGGACAGCAGGTGGAATTCTTTAACACCCTGAGGCCCTCCAAGTCAGGTTGGATTAAAGCAATTATCATACATTATCCATTACATTTTGGGAGTTTAGTTTAATCACGTAATCATGGGCATCTCTTATCTAGCTAAAGACAATGCTCTCCCACAGTGTTATACAGACAGTTCGGTAATGGAGTAGAGACTCGGGCTAGCTCTCTGAGAGAAACTAATATTCTTCAGCAGGGGCTGGAGTTGCAAGTTCAAATACACTAACAGCACAAATGCCTCTCGGGCAGGTGATGTTTAATTTGAAGTTTCGTCATGTTTCCTGGACATGTAAGTCCTCAGGACCAGGTTTCTGTGAGTAATGATGCACTATTTTTATTTAGAACCAACTCCCTCCAACACAGGTGAGGCAAGCAGGAGATTAGTAAAAAAAAAAGAAAAAAAAAAGTCAACTTTTCCTCCCTTGGCATCTGTTTACTGAAGAATGAGAATCTGGTGATATTTTATATTTTGTTACTATCTACACCCAACAACAATTGATACTGCTAACAAGTACACCGCAACCCCAAAGTCTAATAATTACATGTTTCTACACAAGCCTTTACTATTCCAAAACTACTAAAACACATCAGTACACAGCCACTGGTGACATGTTCCTTCATTATGATGAACACAGGCACTGTAGTTTTGTACAGATAAATCACATACACCCATTCTGCTGCCGGAAATACTCCACATACACCAAATCCCACAGCTGAAAATAGGCCTATTTTGAGTAACATTTTACTAAAGCTACAGTGGCCCAACTAGTTTGAGAAACTGAAAAAATGTAACTATATTTGTAACCTGTTTTTAAGATTTGAGTCTTCAGAACCATAGGGCTTAAGGCTGAGCCTAAGCAGGACAGAAATTTCAAGTATTGAGAAATAGACTAACACATTGTTGATTTAGTCTTTTCAAGTGATTTTGGTGACAATAACAAAGCTAGCCTTATCCTAATTGTTTTTTCGGTCAATGTGACTACTGGTGGAAAATGTATAATAAAACAAGACAAATAAAACATATAAATAATAGAGAGTTTGTTTAGTTTTGGAGAGAGCTATAAGGTGCAAAGCCACCAAAACTACATACGTGCTACTTGATTTACCCCTTAAAACTGCCCCTACTGTGCCTCTCCTCCTCCCACTCTGGGCGCCATAGAGAATCACCAATATTGAATAGGTGCTGGTAGGAAAAAAATCCCCTGCATCAGAGGCTGCTACCAGGCGCAAGCGTCTGCACACCCAAAGATAGAGCCTAGCATGTGTGTGTGTGTGTGTGTGTGTGTGTGTAGCCGCCTGTTTGGCAGTGTGCTTGGTGTGCAGCTCAAGAAGTCAAGAGAGCAAGCACTCAAGGTTATTGATAAGCATTTGGTGAAATCCCATTCATGGCTCCCCTGGGAAGATAGGAATTATATACACAGAATAGTGAGATGGAGGTAGAAATTGGGGTCAAATGAGGAGACAGAGAGGCAGGGAGACAATGGTACACAGAGACAGTTAATGAAAAAAACTGGGAGAAGAATCAGAAATGCAATTTTGCAAGGACAGGAGATGAACAAGGTAACTGAACGAGGCAGAGTATTGGCCAAGACATGAGTGGGGTCTATGTGGGTGTGTGTGTTCATGTGAAGTCGTGAGTGTCTGAGCATGTAGGTGTGTGTGTTTGTGTCAGTAAAGTGTGTTCATTTGCGTATACTCCCCCATCAATTGTGCATTTTATTAATAGAAGGCCTGAGGGCAAATTTCAAACAGCTGAGCAATTGCAGCAGGCTTAGTTAAACAGCTGAATGGTGCAACCGTTAAAGCCTAACAATTTCTTTTGCCAACCTCAGCCTCTCTGCTATGAATGCCAATCAGCGTTTAAACCCACCCCTCTAGCACCATAACCTCCCCTCCCCTGGCTCAGCTCTGAAGAATTCACCATCAAACCTCGCCCTTGCAAATGTACAGAACCACCATAAACAAGCCATGGCACATCGTGGCCACACACACAAACCACCCATTTTGCTTTCGCTCATACATGCAAAACAGACACACACACATACACATGCAGTGCCTCACTGCGATCAAGACCACACATCCTGATATTTGTCCCAAGGTGGCTTTTTTTTTTTTTTTTTATCAAGATGCTGATGCCAGGCACATGGACCCGACCATCATCTTATCCTTGTTTGCCTTGACAAGGAATGGAAGACCAACTTTAGTTTTTGTTGTTAAATGCAGTGGACTTTTTCCCCAAAGGTTGTATCCTTCATATTTCCAAACAATCTGAACGAGGAGGAATGTAATACCTGTTTTAAAATTGGGCTGAATTACTGTCGCAGTAAATCTGCCATCTGTTCAAGTAAAACCGGTGGAGCTGTTCTGTGGTGTGACAGGGGCCAAAACTTCTCTTTGTTTCTGGCTACCAGAATGAACCATCCGGATGCGGAGGAGAACCATCTAAATAACAAATTCATGGCCCGCTCACGACATATTGTGTTTGAGCCAATAGTAATTCCAGTACCTGCATTTCTTCATGCCAATTCCCTCTGGCAGTAAGCCAAAAATCACTGGCTGTACATAGATCACGCCTCCTGCATGCTTGCTTAATCTAGTAAAGAGGGGTCAAAAGAGTGACCAAAGCCTGAATGCTAATGTAGGCAGTGGCTCAGCTCAGATCTCATATAGAGAATCGCGTGCTAAAAGTGAAAGTGTTAGAGCCAAAGTGAAACGTGCTTTGGTGGCCTATCAAATGCCATAATTTAGACTGGAATCACATAGAAGGCAGCCTCAGCGTGAATATTTACCTCATATTTATCATCTCCACCATTGCACAGAAACAAGCCAATGCCCTTGTGAGATGGCTGTCAGTTAATTATAAAACTCTACTCCTCAGTAAAGAGAAAAAGCGCTCCAAATGCAACTCTTAACTCTCCCCCTACTGATATTAGGAGGCATCAGAAATTTTCCACATTTCCCCTTTTAGGATAAGTGTGTGACAGAAAGGCTCATTGCTCAGCAGCTAGATAGAGAGGATGGGAGGAGGGCAGGAGGAGGGAGGCGCCAGGGCAGGGGTGGGGGAAGCATAGCATGGGATGAGCAAAGGTGCACAGGAAGAGGAGGGGAGGCAGAGGCAGGAGAGCAGGGGGCGGAGGAAGGGGTGCGTGGGGGTGGGGGTGGGTGGAGATGGGGCGTGCATGCTAATTTTATCATTCTGCTGATAAGCTTTTCCTCCAGTAATCCTCCAGCTGGGACGAGAGAACAGATAGGAGACGAGGATAGGCACAAGAGTCTCAGCTCATATTAAACAATAATAAAACAGAACTCTATTCTATTCTATTCCTATTCTATTCTTCCTCAGATTTTCTCTTAATTCTTTATTTGCTATTTTGCTGTGGTCACATTTCTCCCATCCTCTTGACAAAATAAAAGAGGGTCTGGTGCAGGTATGGAAGCCATCTGCTCCTGCTTTTCAGGATGAAAGGGGTGGGGTGTGTGTGTCCGTGCGTGTGGGAGGAGGGTTAGATGAGGGTGGGGAGTGGTGAGCCTACATACCTTCCCTCCTCTGCTCTTACCACCTCACCTCCGCCTATGTCTGTCTACTCACTCCTCTACATCTGTTTATTTTCCTCCAATTTGTCCCCCTCTAACACAGAGGCAGAGACATGCATCTGTGTCATGTCCTCTGGAATCAATAACCAATCAAAGCAATCATTGCCTTTATAGTCCCTCTAACACACCAAGGCAATCACACACACACACACACCCCCACACTCACCCACACACGACCATGCGGCGACCCCAGATTACACACTCCATCTCACTTCTAGTTTAACCAGGCCCATTGAGGATTATAGATACATAATGCCATGTGTACAGATTAGGTATGACAATAAACCTGATAGCCAAAGTAAGCCCTGCTTTATTATGTGTGTGTGTGTGTGTGGGAAGACGGAGAGAGTGAGTGTGTGCCCACTAATACTGTACTGGCATGCATGAATAAACATGATGTGTAACAGAGCTGAATTGGAATGACGTCTCAGCAGAGAGACACAGAGATGGAGTGTGTGTTTGTTTTGTGTACGTGTACGTGTGTGTGTGTCTGTGTGTGTGTGTGTGTGATCTGTTACAGAGCAGATGAGAAGGAGCCCTCAGTTCCCGCATCACATCATTCTGCCAGAAGGCTTTTATACTTGCTCCCAGAGTCACCCTGTGCTACAGACAAATGTGCTAGCGGCACTTAGACACCATCTCACGGACATGCGCACGCACAAGCAGTGTGAATAGCGTTTGTGTGTCTCTTACTGTTGGCGTCAGTGTCGTCACTCTTGGGAGGGGTGTGTCCTGTGTAGCCAACAGCAATCCTGACCATTCGCTCTGGATTTCTTATCTTCTTCAGTCCTACAAAAAGAGCGAAAAAAAGGGACAAAGACAAGAGACATATTTAGGAGACGCTCCAGACTTTGGTTTCCTTGGCAGTCGCATACCTCACCTCATTCTTCCTCCTCTAAAGCCCAGAAACAAAACTCCAAGTGATATGCATGTGGGCTGATCCATTTTCTGATCCACTAACTTGCATCCATTGTGTCCCCTGATCGATTGGCCACAGTAGATACACTGCCTCCGTGTGTGTGACTAACTTGTACCCGGCTTTAGTTTCTCTTCTCTCTCATCATTTCTCTGTTTCCCTGACCACTGTTGCTATGATACAAAGTAGACCAACCAGCGCAGAGGGAGATGGTCTTCCAGGCTATATGTTGAATATTGTTCTCATGCCCACTGGTGTACTCTGCCGATTGGCACCACACACATCTGCCAGGGGATGGAAAGAGTGGATGGCTGTCTCCTGCCTTCACCGCCGCGATTCATTTGGCTTTCATTCAGCATGGCTAAGGCTCGTAAATTATTACATCCTCTCTACGCATAACACTATGGGGTCAATGGACAAAAAAAACCCAACAACTTCACACTGTGAATGCTGTGTGTCTGTTCGCATGTGTGTAGGTACAGTACAGTATGGGCACGGGGGGGGGGGTTGGTTTTATATTCGTGCGGTACACTGCCTGCTGATCTGCCCATGGGCCTTCTGTCTCATCTCCAGTTCTAGTCTTTTCACGCAATGGGACTCTCAACCCACAGCCTTCCTTTTGCCTCTGGCCACACACTGCATGCTCGCCTGCACGCGTGTATGTATGTGTGTCTGACTTTAAGTGCTATACGCCTGGAAAATGTGCTGCATGAATGTATCATACTACTTGTGTGGTTCAAGTTATCCAAAAATTGCCCCTCTGGAGAAATCCTGCTCAGCATCCCTCCCTAGTGGAGACAGAGTCAAAGACTTCCCCTGTCATTTACAGTATCACTATACAGCCTATACTGGAAATGACAATTAAGAGCAGTCTCATAATACAACTGATGTCTACAGCAAATTTTCAGGGCTGTATGTCATTCTAGCTCTTAAGTAGTTATGGAAAAACTGTGTCTCATCCATAACAACACACTCAGCTGTTATGTTTATTGGCTTGACTGGCTTCTTTGGGGCAATTTAACCCTCTGTGACATAAGCAGTACTTTAAAGAGGCAGGAAAATGAAAGTGATGCTTAGCACAGACTGACAACCGGGGGTGTTTATAAACAAACGTCAAACACACTCAGTTAAGGAATAAAGCCTTAATTAACCCATGAAGTTGAGCTAGAGATAACATCACCATGGTGATTCTGGCCATCCCTTAAATAATTCATGAATGAATGAATGAATAACAATCTGAATGAAATGGTGGCTGTGTGTGTGATGATATTGACCCCAAGAGTTTAGTTGAAGGAGTAAAAAAAAAAAAAAAAAAAAAAAAAAAAAAATTTAAACTAGATTCATACATGATATGACCTAAAACTGACACACATACACTCCTCCCCCTCCCCAACCTAAATGCAGCCGGATTCTCACCTTCACTGCCTTAGCAACCATAAGCTCAACGCCAAATGAACAAAAACATAAACACACACACGCACGCACACACACACACACACACACGGGTATACACACACACACACACTGGATTGTGACTAAATAAATACACAGCTGGACTGGGAGGTTGAGTGGTTGTCAGGAAAGGAAATCTACGATTCAATGGTCTATTCTATTCTTAAAGAGAAATACGGAGACAGATAAACACACGCGCGCGCGCACACACAACACACACACACAAGCACAGAAAGCATCTGAATTCCTTCAGCGTGAACCACTCTCATCCCCATCCCTTTTATGCTAAACGCTTAAAAAGCACTCATAAACCAGCTACTCAGGGGAAACGCTGGCAAACACCGGACGGTGAAAAACTACCCCCATCCCGACTCACTCAGAGCCTACCGACAGGACAACTCTCCTTCCGTTATTTATTTGCTGTCGGTTAACCGTGCTCCACACAGTCGCTGGTTCAGCACCAGCGTCCGTGTTTTCGGGACGGGCTAGAAGAAAGGGAAAGCCCTGCCGTTATCTCTCTCCTCCTCTATGCCTCCATCCCTTCATCGCCTCGTCTGAACCCCGAATAGCGGGACTCTGCCACCTCAAATAAAAACCGTTATTTCTCTCTTACCTTCCGGCTTGTTTTCGGCAGCCATTTCCCCTCCACCGCGCGCCTCATCCCTCCTCCTCCTCCTCTTCCTCCTCCTCCTCCTCCTCGACTCGACCTAGTGGTGGTGGAGGTGGTGGTGGTGGTGGGGAGGGGGGGGGTGCCACGCGCGTGCACAGAGAGGACAGCTCAAGGAGGGGGGCGGGGCTGAGAAGAAGGGGTGGGGGGGGACGAGCCTGCCAGGATCAGCGAGACTATTGGTCCGAGCGGTGAGGATTGACAGCGGGGATCCGTGGTGGTGACTCGCGGAATTCTCCATCCCTCCGTTTATTCCCGTTGTTGTCCCCGCCCCCCTCCCCCCACCCCCTTCGACGTTCACGCGCATTCTTCCTCGCTCTCTCTCTCTCTCCTCTCACGTCACTGAACGACGTCTGTATTCGAGGACACCTTGACAGCCTCCCACAGCATCATCATCATCATGCTCATCATCATCTTCTCTCTCTCTCATACACACACACACACACACACACACACAGCGTAGGCCTACCTACGCACACACACACACACACACATATATACATCACACACAGACACACACACACTCAGAGAGAGACTCGCGTGCGCGCTCATTTTCTCACATGCAAACCCAGTGGACTGTTGAAAAACTGAGGTCGCGTCTCGCCATAAATTATGAAACCCCCCCCTTGAATTTAAATGAAAAGAACTGCCTGAAAGAGACTTTTTAGATGCGCGTGGGCTGGCGGGTGCTGTCATTCGCTGTGGTGCTGAAGCTCGCGGTGCTGAAAGGACAGCTCCACACGCGCCTACACAGGCTGCGCGCACTCACTGGGCTACCTGCTTTCTTTGAGCCGTGTTATTGAACTGAAGTGATGATAGGTCAGGTGAAAACTTATGGGATGAAATGAAAAACACCCCCCCCCCTCCCCCACCACCACCACCACCACCCCTCCCCTTGTTGGTGCCTATTCTGGCTCTGGCAGGAAATCGTTGTACCATTGCTCATTGCTTCCCTGCGGGAAGTTAAGTTTATAACGAGCCCATAGTCTCACTGATAGGCTATTTATAATTCTGCTGTTTTATACTACGCTATCCCTTCTAAACATTGGGGCTTAACCGGGACCATTATGTTCTTGTATCAAGCCCACACTGTCGCTCTGTGCCTCGGGGTAGAATATCGCCTTTGCACCAAAGCCTTGTGTTTGACAGAGACAATCCACTCCGTAGACACGCTTCACGGAAAACAGAGGTTTTGAATGGTTCATCCTCAGCTACGTGTGCTTTGCGTAGCCTCTGCGTGCAGAGGCACACGGGGTTCTTGGCATCGACTGAGTTCGAGCAGGGTGACTGACAATGAGGAATATATATAAGATATGGAGCCAAAAATGAGATCGATTTAATTTAAACCTCCAAAACCGTGTGGTGACAGGACTAATGCTGCATGCCAAAACATAACATATAAACAACAAATCTGTGACGGATGCGCTGCGTAATGTTTGGCAGATAAAAGTTTTAAACGGAAACTATAACATAGGTAAACAAAAACAGAGAATCAAATTTTTATTTTAAGTAGCCGTGTTTTCACATCTTTTACTAGAAGGACTTGAATACTAAAAATGCTATTAACAAAAAAGTCCTGCATTCAAAATGTTGTACTTAAAGCATCAAAAGTAAACATTGTTGCTGCACATTAGCCAGCAGAATCTCTCATGTCAGTGTTTATTATGTTTCTGAATTTCTCATGCATTGACATGTGAGTAGCATTTTAATGTTGCAGCTGGTTGTGAGGAAGTTCATTCTAATGACTTTATATCCTGTTTGATAGTTCAACCTATGCATCCTGTTTATAAACTATTCTATAAACAGCTGGAGCTATATTTCCTACAGACATTTGGTGGAGTGTAAAGTAGTAGCCTAAAGAATGCAAATACTTAAGTAAAGTTCAAGTACCTCAAAACTGGGCTTGAGTACAATGCTTAAATATATGTAGTTGGCTACATTCCACCATGCAACAACACTGAAGGGGGACGTTCTGCAGAAAGATTGCATTTACTTTTGATGCTTTTGAACAGAGTTGAGTACCTCTTCCACCACTGCAACAACTTTAACAAGCAAAATCAAAATGGAAATATCCTGGCAGCAGAGCAACACAGCCTGAAGACAGGAAACAAGACTGGATTTCCAACTGGGCAAACTAGGCTACTGTCCCAGACCACCAACAGCCACAGGTTCAGACTGTGGCAGCTGATTTGTAGTGATGCAATTATCTGACCTGTGGACCCTATATCAAAATCTAGTTTTAAGGACTTAATTATTTCATATGTTAAGGCTGACATGTTCCATATTCCTAAATCAAATTATGTATAGGTGTATTTTAATGACCTGACAGCTAACCTGAGGCCAGATAGCTCTCTAGGAATAATGTATAGATTGCAGTGGGGGGAGCAGGGGTTTACTGGGAGCCCAGCAGCTCATTTTTGCCCCGGGGACCCAAAGCAGGGTCCGGTAATGATTAAAGACAGCTATAATGCTGAACTGCTGACAGTGTTATTCGGTTTACAGGTTGCTTAAAAGACACCAGGTAAGATAGATTGGCATAAAGCGAAGAGAAGCTGTTATTACAACTTGGATTTTAATGTAATATTGTTGGTACTCGAGTTATTGTAATTTAGAAGTAATCTATTTCTCAGTTGCGTCCAGTAGTTTAACTGTCATGTCATTGAGCGTAGGATGTTCAGCCAATCAGAATTGAGAATCGGTGTTAGCAGTTTAGGCGAGGCGATAACCCACCGACTATCTGAACGAAGAAAGACAGGAAATGGAAAAGACAGTGGCGGGTTGTTTTACACACTGACAAATACAGTACCTTCTAGAGAGAAGAAATTCTCCTCACGGTGGCATTTCCTCTTTCCCGGAAGTGTGTTTTTCGCGCTGTGCTCAAACTCAAACACAATCAGCAGAGGGCGACGTGACAACTTCCGCTCCCCGCACGGCGGACCAATGAGCTTTCAGAACACTGGAGGGGTGGGCGGGACTGGACCAAACGCGAACATGGCGGCGTCCTTAGATGATGATTTCGAGTCTAATAACCAGGACTATTACTCTCTGCTAAACGTCAGGAAAGAGGTACGGTTGTTTTTTTGTGCTACAGCGAAACCTGACGATAACGGGCCTTTTGCCATGATAGTCAGGTCGACTTCCTTTGAGAAAGTAACATGCAGTCGGTGCATCATCGTTGAGTTGAATAACGGTCTTCCCCATTACCAGCACCATCATCTGTGGAGGCTGAGACCGGCTGGTGCTGCAGAGGCAATGACAAGCAGGCCATTTAAACATGTACTTTACACGATGCAGGGAATACACTTTACAATGCATGTTAACACAGGTAGCATGTCTGCATCGCTGAGCATCACCAGAGGTCACAATGAGAGACTGATTAGGAGGCCTGACTAGGACTTACACTTGGATGCTCGCCTGGATAACGTTAGGTAACACTTGGTAGTTACTGAGGCAGACACTCCAGCCTAACAGGAATTTATTTGGCTGTTTCTCAGTTTCCTCCTAAATTGGTTGTTTTAATTCAGAAGTGTTGTGTCAGCATTTAAGAGTGGGGCTGAAATATTAATCTGCAATAATTTTGACAATGAGTGATTTAAAAGAGAAATTCAGAAATGCAGCAAAATTACTGGTGCCAGCCTGTCAAGCGTCTCCCGCATTAAATTGTAATATACAGTTAGAATGGACAAAACTAAGCAACAAACCAATTTCACCTTTTCTGACATTTTACAAACCATACAATCACTTAATTGCCAAAGTATGTGACAGATTAATAGGTAATGAAAATAATTGCTAGTTGCAGCCCTACTCAGGAGTCAAACCTGTCCTCTCTGTAATTACAGGCTACATTGGAGGAGCTAAAGGCATCGTATCGGAGGCTGTGTATGCTCTATCATCCTGACAAACATCGAGATCCGGAGCTGAAAAGACAAGCTGAGCAGCTTTTCAACCAGGTGCATCAGGCGTATGAAGGTAAATGGAATTTGTTTTCATTGCCAATCAACTTAGGAAAATACAGCTGAAATTAAGCAGTGTTTCTTGAGAACTAAAAACAGATTTAACGCCAGACAACACATAATATAAACTGAACAGTGACTTCCCTCGCTCCCCTCAGTGCTGAGTGATGCTCATTCCAGAGCCATTTATGACATCTTTGGGAAGAAAGGGCTGGAGGTGGAAGGCTGGGAGGTGCGTATTCTGCTTAACATAATCGTTCTGTCTCACAGTTGAGTGATTTTGCCGCCACATTATACATACAGTATGAGTGTATCCTCATTACCAGTGTCTTATGGTGATGATGCTGTGTAGGTGGTGGAGAGGAAGAGAACTCCAGCAGAAATTCGAGAGGAGTACGAAAGGCTGCAGAGAGAAAGAGAAGAGAGGAGACTGCAGCAAAGAACTAACCCCAAGGTTTTTCTCAGTCGCTACTTTTATGCAGATATTATTAAATACGTTGCAACTTAGTTTTGACTGTGGGTGGATTCCACATTCATTTCATTATGTCAATCTCTAACGCGTTATTCAGGGCACCATCAGCGTTGGTGTGGATGCAACAGACCTGTTTGACCGGTATGATGAGGACTTTGAGGAGATGCCAGGAGGAGGCTTTCCACATATTGAAATCAACAAGATGCACATTTCCCAGTCCATAGAGGTTTAACAAAACACACTCACTCAGCACTTACCTTCCACACAGCCACTTACCTGGGCCAGGATCACTGTAGTATCTGTTTTATCAGGCGCCGCTTTTCTGTCTTTCGTCAGGCTCCTTTGACGAACTCTGACACAGCAGTGCTGTCTGGTTCGCTCTCTACACACAATGGGAACGGAGGGGGTAACATTAACATGACCATACGAAGGGTTACTTCAGCCAAGGGCTGGGGAGAGGTACACACAGATACACAACACATGTAATATAGAAAACGCAAATACAAAGGCACATTCCTTCCCCTCTGTAATCACATGTTTCTCTGCAGGTGGAGTTCGGAGCAGGAGACGTACTGGGACCGCTCATTGGGTTAAAAGTGTTTCGCAATGTCACTCCACGTTGGTAAGGCCCAGCTGTTTGACATAAGAATGGCTTTCTCCTCTTTAATTTAGTAGTTTTTAAAATCTCCTCTCTGTCATTTCTCCGTCCAGTTTCTTGACAGCCCAGTGCGGTTTGCAGTTCTCTCCTCGAGGGTTGCGACCGAGCTGCTCTCTGATGACAGCACGCCACCTGGACCAGAACACCATGGGTTACCTTCAGTGGCGCTGGGGGCCCAACAGCGCTATGACTACCAGCCTGGTCCGAGACACAAAGAGCAGCCACTTCACCCTAGCTCTGCAGGTACACACAAACACAATTACCAGCAGACATTGATATGACTGCATAAACACTGCCATTTGCTGTCACAATGATGAATAAGGTTTGTGCTATAACTGAAATTTGCTGCACGTAACCCTGTGGGTTTTTTTCTTTTTTTCTTTTTTTGCTTCATGTGGCCTGCCAACCCCACCCTCCTCCAGCTGGGTGTGCCTCACTCCTACCTGATGATGAGCTACCAGTACAAGTTCCAGGATGAAGACCAGACTAAAGTGAAAGGCTCTGTCAAGTATGTCTGTCTGTTACTGTTGTGTCTGAGGACTTAAGTACCCATTTCTCTTTAAGCCAGATTGGTTTAAATTAAAACAGCTGGTTTAAAGGGGAAAGGGCAGGGGTAATTAGCAAAGCTATGCCAATGAGCTGATGTGATTTCCATATCAGTGCACTTTGAAGGGAAACTGAACACCAGCTGATGATCTTGATTTTGCTGAGTGTACTTCAGAGTGTGTCAGGGCACCCTGACATCACTGCTGGGTGTGGTCAGAGGTGCAGCAGACACCTCTTTGCTGTCCTGCCTGGTGTTAAGTTGTTGTTTTTGTTTTCGCAAGAATTGTGAAAGTTTTTCTTGAAAATCTTTTGTAATTACTAGGAAGCAGTTTGTCTGTTCAATTATGAGTTATGTTGAAATCCAAACAGTTGTTTTGTTATCGTTAGTGAATAAAACATGAATACTTAGTCTTTATAGCCTTACATATCAAGTATCCTATATAAACCATTTAATAATATGACCTGCAAAATCCTAATTTCATTGACTCTGGGCTGCACTTCAAGCTTTACAGAAAACCTATTTCAACATTATGGTTTTCTTTCGTATTTCTAATAACAGTTTATTTATAGAGCACTTTTCAAGCAAAAAAACACAACACAAGTGCTTTCCAGGGGCAGGAAAATAAAAGACAATGACAGAACATAAGCAGCAGTAAAGGAGCTGCAGGAGGTAAAAGCAGTAAGCAATTACACAAAATAGAAGAAAAATATGAAAATAAGTAAACCCGGTAGAATAGAAATAAAACATAAGTACAGAAATTAATGTAAAAGAAAGAAAATATTGTATATAAGTTGTTAAACAAATGCCATAGACACAGACATTTTAATCCAGCTGTACTACTTATTTAATTTACTGCCCATTCTGACCATGTTATTGTCTTTGGTTGTTGTCTAGTTTCATCTCTCTAATAGTCTCTGCTCATTTCTGTGTCCCTTTCTCTCCAGGACAGGCTGGTTTGGCACCGTGGTGGAATATGGAGCAGAGAGGAAGATCAGCCGACACAGTGTCCTGTCAGCCACTGTCAGCATCGGCGTCCCACAGGGAGTCACCCTCAAGATCAAGTACTGGCCAACCCACAACATGATCTCATTCTTCTGTGGGTCCTAATCCCTCTGCAGGATCATCTGATGTGTGTGTGTGTGTGTGTGTGTCTGTGTGTATGTGTTTGCGCCGCTTGTTCCTCATGCAGGTTGGCGCGTGCCAGTCAGACGTACCTGTTTCCAGTCCACCTGACAGATCAGCTGCTGCCAAGCGCCGTCTTCTACGCCACTGTGGGACCCCTGCTGGTCTACATGGCTGTCCACAGACTGGTTATCATCCCGTATACACAAGCACAGAAAGAGCAGTTAGTACATCTCCTCAGTCGTTACTGTTCAGACAGACTGTAAGTTAGCTTTCATGTGCACATGATAAGTAATTAGATCATGAAACTTTGTTCCTGAGCTGAAGGCAGCACCACACCCCTGATGTGTGCAGAAATGCAGCATTTCAGTTGTGGGGTTTCGTTAATACTAGAGGGGTTTCTTTTACGCTTACGCTGTCATCAGAGAGAGCCTCCACGGTGAGTCCCAGCGGGTGATTGTTGATGTCTGTTTTGTCTGTCTTTGTGCTTCCCAGAGAGCTGGAGCTGCAGAGGAAGAGCTCTGCCACAGACATCGCCAAGAAGAAGCAGGAGGCAGAGTCTGCTGTGAGCGCTCGCACACTCGCATGCAAACACACGGTTATTCATTGTGTGTTTTGGGGGGGAAGGGGGTCATGGATCATTGTTCAAGTTCAGCTCTCCTCATCTCATCTGAAAACCTCTCTCTTCTCTCCTATTTCGCTCTCCTCCTCCTCCTCCTCCACACCCTCCTCCTCCTCGTCTTTCTCCCTTGGCTCTTCTGCAGGTTCTGCTGATGCAGGAGTCTGTGAGGAGAATCATAGAAGCAGAAGAATCCAAGATGGGTGAGGGAACACACACACACACACACATATACTCACAGACATTACACCAGGGTGAGAAAGTGAGAACCTTTTTAATTTGCAGCCAGCCAGAACTTGGTAAAAATCCAAATGTGTAATTCAAACGCATTTCTCATGGTTGCTGTCAACAGCATAATATACTGTAGCTCCAGGATTCTGTTTGGCCAAGTCTGGCTTCCATCATATCCGTGCTACGAAGCAAGAGATGATGATGTAGCCCATCTCCATGCTGAGGTGTTTACATAGGTTAAACTTGTAAATCTGCGCGCGGGAACACAGGAGTGCACACTCACATAAATCAAACCTGTGATGTCAGTACGCTAATGGATTTCCTTGTTATATTTATGTAGAGAGAGCATATGATTATTTGAAGAGCCACTCTACAGGATGTGTTCACAGCACCTTCTAGATGCTCTGTGCAACGATCAGTGGTAGAAATTGAGACGTATTATTGACATCAAGCTAATGTTGTAGCAGGACTGATGTTGAATTTACACATGTAAATATTCTGTACTCTGTACAAAAATGTTAGATGAAAACACACTTTTACCATATATTTCTGTCTAGGCCTGATCATCCTGAATGCCTGGTATGGAAAGTTTGTGTCAGACACCAGCCAGAAGCAGGAGAAAGCAAAGGTCATAGACGTCACTGTGCCTCTGCAGTGCCTGGTCAAAGACTCCAAACTCATCCTCACAGAGGCCTCTAAGGTGGGTGCGTGTGTTTGTGTTCACGTGTCAGTGTATGTGACGGCACATTTGTAAATGCGTGTATGCATATGAACGATTTCTCTATGTGCAGGCGGGGTTGCCGGGCTTCTATGACCCTTGCGTAGGAGAGGAGAAGAGTCTTAAATTACTGTACCAGTTCAGAGGTGTGATGCACCAAGTCATCTCTGCTGACACTGAGCCTCTACGGATACCCAAGCAATGTTAGTGCTGCAGCTGCTTTACTTTTAAAGCTGCACACTTATTACAACAAGGCTAAAGCCTATAGGCATGCATCCATGTTTAAATTATTATTATTTTTTTGTCTTTTCAGCCCACAGGATTGAGTCTGAGTCCTAGGAGCTCAACGCTGTTGGAGCACCATAGGGCCAACGCAGATAAAACCAGACTTTGTGTAAACAGAAGAACCCATGAAAAGAGAGGACACATCAAAAATAAGTCAGTCTCTCTCCTCCGGTCCTCCTCTGTCATGGTATTAGTCAATCCGTTTATCGACTCCTTCCACTCCTCCCTCTCCCCCGTGGGGCCGTCTCCCTGGTTCAGCGAAAGACAAGAGTCAGCTCAGAGTTTTCTACAAGGTGTCACCCTTTTGAGTCTCTAGTCGGCCACACCTGGCGGGGATTCTCACATATCTGTCTGCTACAGGAGATCAGACATCGACCCTGAACATAGTTTTATATATATATGCACTACAAAGAGGGACCTGTAGTCACCGCCGATGTGGTGGCCACTCCCTTTAACGATGAGCTAAACAAGTGCGGATAAATTTAAAAATGTTTCTTGACATTTGTTATGTCAAGCGTATACAAATGAGCTGTGCTGTAACTTTATCCCATATTACTGTAGTCTTTGTCCTTTATGTGTATGACCACCCCTGTAGTTTTGAATCTAATAATGTTACATGCAAATGTTTAGAGTAACACTATGCAGGATCATGTCTCATGTCTGTGACCCTGAGGCTGGCCAGGACTGAGGAATGATTTTGTAACACACGTGAACATGTCTCATCCTAATCTATTTATTATGCCTTTCAGTGACATGTCTGCTGCTCGTTTGGGTGCCAGTCAGCAGGTACAAACTGGTGCTCAAAACTTATATCTGTGAGGGTTCGGACTTGGAAGTAGAGGGATAGTTTGCACAGGGAGGGAAAGTGATGAAAGCAATGCCCACTGATGGTAGTGAGAGACAGGTTTTCAGGAATTCACTATTCAGATTTTTTTTTTTTTTTTTACGTCTCAGGCGATACTGCAATTTAAAGGCAGACGTGGATTTGGTTTACGTCACTGTTTATTGATTATATCTGTGCAGTTGCAGACAAAACTGAAATTTTTACTGTGATTTTTTAATACAGTGAAGGCTACAGTTTGTACATCACTGGTGTATATCTATTAACAGTGACTACTTTTCAAATATATATATATATATATATACACATACATATATATATACATATATATATATATGAGTGAAGAATCTTGTTTTCTGGTTGGGATACAACCAGTAGAGGGCGCAGATCAACACTTTCCTTCATGTAGGTTGTGTTTGCTGCTTAAGCTGGAGCTGACCTGAGCCACACTAAAACCATTTCACTGATTATGGCACATTTACACGGTTACATTCATTTGTTTGAATTTGGTTTAATGTTTACACTATTTTTGTGCCATATTTAATTTTCTATCATTCTCCATCCCTTTTTTATTTTTTTAAATTCTGAATTGAATTAATCTTAAATGCAATGACACTACTTAAACAAAAGTATTGTATAAGATGCTAAAAGTGTATTTTTCATCCAGTGCATGCCTGTCATTTAGGTGATAATCCACAGTCAGTGACTCGCCACTGGTAGCTATTTTGTGATTGATGTGGTGTGGCTGACCTGGGGAAATCTAATATCCTGTGATGCACTTTCTGTTAAGATATAGGTGTTGTAGCACAGAAGTCCTAAAGTTTAAACCTCATACTGATGTATTATTTTTGTCAGTATGTACAGCGGTACTGTAACTGCAGAGGGGAGGGTGAGAGCTAGTCAAGTTATTCCTCATTTTCTCTGGTAAGTCTTTAATGAACTACAGAGAATCACACAGAAACACACTACTGTTGGATAAAAATGGTATTTTTGTGATTTCAGAGGTAATATTTTGCACAAACTGTACAGTATTTAAAGCAAATGTTATCATGAAAGTGGCGCTAAAGCCTCTAATAGTAGCTCTACACCTTACACTGAACTCCATAGGGTGCATCCAAGAAACAGTGACTGCTCCTTGATATGGCATCTTCCCCTGATTGAATCTGATTTTGCCATCAGTGGTAAGATGGAGGGACGTCTGTCTCTGCCCGTCCCTACAGAGAAATAATGGTCTTGGCTTGGGGTCACTATTACAGCAGCCATTTTGCACTGATTCTGTTTGTAGTATTTGTCTCCTCTCGTTAGTCTGAAGTGTGCTGTAAATTATTTTGACAGGTCAGCTGGTCACCTCTGCTCTAGTGCCACCGTGAGGCCAGCAGAAAGGCTGCTCCCTGCTGTTACATTCCAACCCATCACCCAAACTGACCCACATTATGTAAAAGTACCGAATGGTTGAGGAGCCTGTGTCCTCTGTCCTGTAAAGACTACAATAAAAGTGAACAAAACAGATGTGGCGGTTGATTTCCAGAGTGTTATAGAAAGACCAGTCTGTCTCAAAAATGCACTGTGATCTTATAAAAGACAAAAAGCAACATGTTAAAATGGTAACTCTTTATTTACAATAGTTTACAATAGTTTCACAGAAACAGTTTGCACCACAGTACAGACAACGCTTTCTCAATAAGGGGATAGGACAACCCAGGATCAGAACAAACGAGCTGTATCACAATGAGCATTGTTAACATTAATTACACTGATGTCTTTAAGACGCAGACTAACGTCAGGAATTTGTGCCTGAAGGTGTCTTCAGGTTCTCTCTTCAAGACGAGCGTCCTGAGAAACAGCAAACGATTTTTTAGGTCTTGAAACGTCTTAAAAACATCAAGACCTGGGTGATTGCTGGGTACGAACCAGTAAACCAACATTTGTAAATACCAGAAGACAAAGAGTGCAGAGATGAGCTTAACCACTTTAAACTCTTAGTAAGTCTTATGTTCTTTACAAACCGAACATTCACTCTGTGTGTGTGTGTGTTAGTCGTTCCCTGGTCGTGTCATTGATTCTGCATTGTAAAACCCCATCCTGGACTAATATCCAAGGTTTTGAGTCTAAAATCTGTCACTCTACAGTATGGCTTTTGTATAATCAGAAACAACATGTAGCCCTACACAGACAGGCCCAACAGCAGATGGCACATGAATAACAAAGCTTAAAATCTTTCATCCATATTGCAGCAAGTTGTAAGAAAAAAAGTGTCCTAAAAGAAAAAAAAAACTACAATTTTTCCATTAAACCTGCTGCATATGGGAGTAACTGAATACTGCTGTGAAAACGTTAGCTAGAGGTGATAAGAGACTGAGGTCTGTTCTTCTGATCTGACCCTTCAGAGACAAAACAAAACAAACCAACCCTGCCCACAGTACTTAGCAGGTATCCATTTCTCCATCTTACAAAAGACCCAAACCCATGGAGCTTAGTTGAGACAACTCATAGCAGCACATGCAACACCCTGACGCAGTGTTAACCATTCAAACAAACACACACTCACATGCACAATTTCAACTGGACTCTTGAGAGAATCTCTCCAACAACGCATTTCCAGTTTAGATAGCTTTTTTTCTGTTGATACTTTAACAGGACGGCCACAGGAGTTCCCTTCTATAAATATATTTGTCTCTGAAAACTTTGTCTTGAGCAATGTTGAAACCAAAGAAAACTTTTAAAAAATGGTTTGTAAGATAAAGGTATTGTGAACAATACCCGTTATGAAATGTAGCAAAAATCATGCTGACCGCAGGCGACAGAAAATACCTTTATGACAACTGTCGCGTTATCTGAATCTTGTCAATTACCTGTTTTTTTTTTAAAGCTGTAAAATAACACATTTTAATTGTGAACGAACTTCTGGTGAAATCAGAACACTATTCGAACATTTTTGAGAAACACACAGCATGTGAAAGCTCCACGTGTGGCCAAGTAACGTCTTGACTCAGACGCGTGGCCGAGGCTGGAAGACAGCTTGTGAAGTAGAAGAGAGGGAGGGACAAGCGCTTGGTTCAGTTGTATGGGCTTACAGCCTCAATGATATTCTTTCACAGTGTCTTAAATAACAAAACCGAACAACAAACAGATGAAGCAGATGCAGACTCTAGTCTCTTATCCTACATCTTTGTTCTATTGGATTATACCTCAGCTTAATACTATAGCACCATCTGAAGCAATTAACACAAGGCTTAACTTGTTTTCTCATTTTTTTTAAACGGTTAATTATGTAACATTAATAGAGGCATCTTAGAGAAATCAAATCCAGTTTAATCAGAAGGACATACCTGTCCCTATGACAGAAAGGTCAGATGGATTTAAAACTAAGAAAAAAAGGTGAGAAAAAGTGCAAACAGTCTTTCCCACAAATCCCAGCATGCACCATAGTGGGTGGCAGTTGTGAGGGTATTTCTCTCTATATGGCAGTTCAAATGATTCCAGTGTTCACGAGACACCAAGTCCCAACAGTAGCGGTTTGCTGCTATGCTAATGTCGTCTACAGACAGACATCCATTCAGTGATTGCCTTACGCACAGAGTCTGTAGGGAAGCAGAAACAAACCTTAGTAAATCTCTAAAATAGCACTCAAACTGTTTTCAAATGGAATAAGGGCTTGGGATAGGTCCACCAAAGTGTTTATAGAAAATGTGGGTTCATGGCTGACCATGAGGGACAGAGACTGAAGGATCCGAGACCTGATATTGAGGAAGAATGAGTCCAACAGGTGGGGGAGAAGCAAGGGAGGAAGGAGGGAGGGGGGTCAGAGTTCAAGGTTCAGCTTGGGGTCAGTCTAGCAGGTGTTTGCGTGGGCCTACGCGTGAGCGGTGGGAGCGGCGGGCATCCGGGACTCCATGTGTCTCTCGGCAGCTCTGGCACACATATGTCTCTGGCACGTGGCTCTTGCGGATCTTAGCACACGACAGGTGGATCCAGGTGTGACACTTGTTACACTCGATCATGGCCCGACCCGCAAAAGGCTTCATGCAGAAACACGTGACCAGGTCCCACGAGTCGTCATCTGAGGAGAGAAGAGAGAGAATCCCCTGAGTCAAGCTTGGCCACTTTGTCAAACTTGTAACAATGCAATATATGCACACCGATGCAAAAACCTCACCTGAGTCTACCATGATGTCCTCATCCTCTCCTGATCCATCTTCGTCTCTGAACACCACCTGTTTCCCCTGGCGGAACACCGTTCTGTTTCCTGAAAAGCCCTCCACCTTCTGTACCTTTACCACTCCTTCTTCAAGGTCTCGACCATCCCAGTATCGACGCTCCTCCTTGGGCTCCTCCTTGCAGGGGGAGGGGCTAGGCAGATGCTGGGGGTGGAGGGGAATGCTGATATCATCTTCTGGCTCTTCTTTGATTGTTCGGCCACCAAAGGAGACGGGGTACTCCAGCTCTGGGGCTGTCGAGTGGCCCTGCTGAGCCTCACTTTCCTCACCAGCCTGATGCTCCCTCTCCTTTCTCCTCTTCTTCTTCTTCAGCTTGTCAGCTTTCCTTCGGTCATCTGGGTGCAGGGTGGTGATTGTGTGCTGCAGTAGAGGGGGATTTAAAAAAAAACTGTATGTCAAAAGGAATGAAGGTGAACATTTAAAAGGCGTGAAGGTGTTATGTGACATCAGTTCAACTCACATCTTTCTTGGTGTGACTGGACAGCGTGGCTCCTGGCTGTGGACGTTTCCTGCTCCTGTCCTGGGGGACCTTGGGAGGGCGCTGGGGACAGGAGGCTGGGGGTCCTGGGGTCCAGCCATCACTGTCAGCTGTGCTGCCTGTACTGTTGGGGGGGCTGGAACTACTGCGCAGTGGAGAGTCCTGTAACAATGAATGGAAAAGTAGGGGGTCAGTGAGAGAAAAATCACATCAGGAGATGGAGCTGGGGATTAACATATCCAAAATACAAAATACAAAGTTCTTTGCCAGCATTCATCCACTCAACAATAAGATGACAAAAATCTATGATATTCCTAATTACCAATCACTACACTGCCACTGGACCAAGCATTAACATGACACTATGAGTTCATAGGCCTGAGTGTGGGTACCTTGAAGCTTCAGACTATGAACATTTACTGTCTTTGGTTCTAACTTTAATTGCTATGTTTTAACTGAATGAGCTTCACAGTGTCCTCAGGAAACTTAAGAAAGTGTCAGAAATTCCCTGGTATAACAATGTAGCACGGCTGGTGTTATGAATCAATTTCAAAGAGCTACTAGTAATGAGACTGCAGGCAATGCTAAAGTACTGTCGTGACAGCTTGAATGTTGGGCTGCACATTTTTCAATTTATTTTAATTTAGACCTCTGAGTTCTCATTCTTACATGACAACTATTATGCTGTATTTGAATTAGCGGGGAGACCTGCGGCACAAAGACCATCATCAGGTATCATCAGATGACAAGACAGCCTTACACCACGTGACAAAATTTGCACAGGAGGAGAGGGCGGAAATGAAAACAAATAGAACATGTGTAACACCAGAGAAACAGAGGAGCTGTAAGGTGAAAGAAAAACCTTCGAAAGAATAACCACAACTAGAACGAAATGAGTCATAATTTTGAAACCCCTGTAGCTGATGGGGAAGAAAGGGGACTTAATTTGTACTTATTTTTGAGGGGAAAAAAGTTGTCACACCCCGATGCTGATGATGTTATTGGTTTCACAGGAAATTACAGTTAAAAAGAAAAAACTTTTCAAGAAATGTTTTGCCATAGCATAATAACACAACAAACTCTGATGAAACTATCAAGGGCGTGAGAACCACAACATGCCTCCCGCCTGAAGGATGTTATCTGTGGGAGTTCTGAGGAGAAAAAAAAATGGTGTGTGTAACAACGGACTGTGAATCCAACACTGTAAAAAGGAGTGTACAAAATAGTATTCTTGCCATCTGAATTATCTACTGTCGTCTGTTGCGTGAAACAAACAGTTAAGGTTAGTTCTCTTAGTAGAGGGTGTGTTGACACTAAAATAGCCACTTGAAGCTGGAGAAACTACAGAGACAAAAGAATCTGTTTAAGATAATCTCATTGTCTGGGTATCTCCCTCCCTGTTTCCAAACAGAAGATGCAATTCCAGCAAAAGAGAAGTCAACACTGCATATCCAATTTGCTGAGTCAACACATTTGAAGATTTATAAAGATAAAAAAGTGACATAGTTGTCAGACAGTATGTCAACAGTCAACAACACTTTTCTATATAATAATTTCCACCAACACAAAGTTTAACCCACTCAATGTTAATCACAACAGACATGGGGGACTTTATTTAAAAATTAGCTTTCTTTTAAGTCCATCCATATATTATCTCAAAGCATTCAGATTCTTGGTTAATTAGTTGTATTCATTAATTAGCATATTGATTTCATTGAACATGGTGTAAGCCTTCAGCTTTTCTTTCTTTTTTTTAAAATCCTTAAAGGATTTTTAAAATTCGGTTATCCATTGTATCTGTATTTTCATTTGATTCTGATTTCATTTTTTCTACTTTACCTGGACAATTTCTCAACTGTTGGCTTGACTTAAACTTGTTGAGATTAGGAAACGTGGCGTAACTCTGAGAAGCTGTCCTCAGGTGGCAATGCAGCTGATTAAAACCAATGCATTCACATAAGAAATTCGCCAGTTTAGCCCAACAATGCAGGTGCTTATGGGACGATGAGTGCAAAGGCACTCTCCGCTTCATTTACTCACCTCTTGGGGGTATGGGATATAACCGGCGTAGGCCAAGACAAAAGTGCAAAACTTGTTGAAATCCTCTACTGTCCTCCTCCTCCTGTACGGCGGACTGAAATCCTGAAACACAGGCACGTAAATGAAACATTTGCTGCATCAAACCTTCACATCCCGACATGGCCAGAGCCGATCGCCACACCACCACACTCTGCAGACTGACACTCAGCGATGGTTGGTTGCGACGTAAACAAACACAACGAAACAAAATAATAACATGTTGCCTAACGTGACCCAAAGTTGAATTAACTGCATGGATATTGTCTCTGGACTCGACTGTGAACCTTCCTACCAACCCCCACCCATTAACACAACTAAAAACGACAGCTAACGTTAGCTAGGTCGGCTAGCAACAGACAGCAAATAAGTAACTAATGCTAACAGGCTAGCTACTGGCTACTGTCGGTGGAGTTTAGCTGTCAGAACAAAACTATGAAGCCATAAATGAATCAGTGTTACAGACTATCAAAGTGTCACAGAAGAAGCAGTGTTAATCAACTGCTAGCTGACAAAAAAAGAAGATGGGGTGAAAATGAAGCTTAGTCAGCCAGTGTTAATGTTAGCATCCTCCGCAATAATGAAGGAATGTTTTCTTTTCGATGAAACCTTAAGCTAATGCTAGCTTTAACCGTCTTAGAAAGTACCATCTAAAGTAACATTACTGACTCATTCACACGCAAAATGTCAAGTTTCAGTAGCGAAAGTTGACTGTTTGATGTATGCGTGTCCGAGTGTTTAACGTGTGTAACTTATCCAATTTCTGCAGCAGTAGCTAACATTCTGTCAACATTAGCACAGCAAGCTAACGCTAACTTATCAGCAGCTGCTACACCGTGTGGTGACAGACCCCGAGCAAATTGACGTCTGCTAACGTCGTTAGCCATGACTGCAAACTACTCATCGTAAAACAGTTACATAAAACACTTACCTCCGACTGAAATGCATGAGATGTCGATGGGTTTATGTCACCCATCTTTACAAAGCACCCGACCACCTGGCGTTTTGTCAATAACGTGACAGGCTACAGCAACGGGCTACTCGATGCCACCGTAAACACCGAGGTTACCTAGCTAACACCTAACGTTATAGCTAACGTTAACGTTACCTATGCTAAACTCGAAGCAACAGTGTTTCACTCAGTTTGTCACCAACGATAACATGACTTGGACCAGCGCCAGGAACAACCAACTAGCGTTAGCCAGTCAGATCAAAGTTGTAAAACGTGCCTCCCGTGAACCGTAAACGTTACAACTGTGTTTCCATCGACCTGTCCGGTAACGTCTCCGTTTGATCCAGTTTACTGACTGCTGCTGGGGGGAGCGGTTCACTTCGGCTGTCACCAGCTGCCTGCCCCTTCTTCTTCTTCTTCTCCTTTTCCCTGTGTCTACAGCAGCTAGTGAACGTGATTAGTGCATTGCCGCCCTCCTTTGGTTTGCAGCGCTTGTTAAGGGTCTAATATTTTAGATTCAAGACATATAAAAAATGACTTATTTGAAAAAAGGCTTTAACATAGTTAGAGGTCATCCTCTCAATCAGCAGACCTCCTCTAGGATACTGAAACAAAATTTTATAAAACTTATCCCCCAAATTCTCCTGGCAAAACATTGCATACAACATATATTTATGTGTTTCAGTTGGTCTCTTATGTTGTGCTTTTCTATTTTATGATAACCTTGTGTCAACCTCTGTATGCCTTTTAGTGCCCACTAAACCGCCACTATATTGCAAAGTCAACTGAAATGATAAGGCATGTAGTTTAATTTTTTATCTGATCTTGAGGCCCTGTCTTGTGTTAAACTATATTTTTACATGGTGTGTATGACTATAAAGTTGGACAGAAGGGAATAGGATTAAGGGGTAAATACCCCAAGCATGTAAATCTAGCCATGATATCAGCCTCTTCTTAATTGCAGAATTTTCATAGGTAAAGCAGGTGTTAAACCTAGTCTGAAATTTTTAATATTCATACATGTGTTTCTATGAGCCTACTATTTCATTCTATTCATTGATAACCAATAATAATATTGGGTGCAGATCCACCCAGATGTTAGTTGCCGACCGTCCTGCAGGGGGCGCTAAAGTGACAGAAGGTATAAAAACCAAAGAAGAGGCATTTTCCCAGCGGAAGTTCCTGCTCTCGTGTTCCAGTGGTTGTAGTCTTTCAAGACTGTTCGCTGATCGCCTTCTGCAGTTTCAGAGTGAAATTCAGATTACTTATATGTAACTTTTGTGTTCAAAATGTCGAACACTAAACTCCAGACCTTTCGGAGCTTTCTAACGGAGCGGTTTACCGCCGTGGCTGTGGAGATATTTGTAGAAGTTGAAACTATTGTAGAGGCGTGTTACGAGGAAAACAAACGCCTGCGGAGCATACTGCACATGGTGCTTAACCCCGAGATAAAGTTACCGAGGATAGGTTTGTTACTTCAGTTTAACTTACAAAGCTCAGCTGACACGTTGGTTGCTACAACATAACTTGAAATACTGAGTCACAGCAGTGCGAAGTTAATATGTTTCTGCATCGACTTGGAAATGAGCTAGTAAATGTAAACAATGTAAACAATGAGAAATTAACGCTAGCGGTCTAAAGTAGTCTTCGTTGTTATGTTCCGTTTTGTCTGCAGTACTCTTACGTTACATCCTTGAGAGTAACAATAGTTAGAGTAAGTCATGAATCCACAGCAGTGTCCAATACAATGCTAGATGTAAATATGCATTCAGGGTGCAGTTTATTAGGTGCACCTAATTAAACCTAATGCAGTCTAGTACAACAGTTCTGTAACTGTTGAGATGAGACCATACAACAGACACACCTCTTTGTAACATTGCAGTACACTTCAGTAGCACCACAGGCTACAGACTCCAAAATGATCATACAGTTGAAATAACTCTTCTTTAACGCAACTGAACATTATAACCTTCATTAAGGTATACTTTTTGTAGGACTTGTATTAGACTGCGTTAGTTTTTGGTAGGTGTTCCTACCAGTGAGAGGAAATTTGTTGTGGTTTAGCTTTGAGTAAAGGCTTTGTGCTGTCATGTAAATACTGCACCAAACTACAATTTGGAGGTGATTGTGCTTCACTTAGCCAAAATATGCTGTTTTATACCATTTCTCATGCATGGATTGCAGCTTTAAAGGACCATTACTGTGTTTACTGGCACTTTATGAGGCATGGGATGTATAATTAGTAAATATTGGTGCTTTTCTTTTTTCCCTACAATAGATGATAGTCGATGCGTCAGAGCAACCACAGATGTCAGAGAGGAGCCCCTTGAGCTGAGCTCTGCAGTGGACCGGGAAATATCAGAGCCACTGCCCAAAAAACCTAAAGAGGAGCAAATTGAATGTGATATAACTTTAGAATCAGAACAACAACAAGAAGAGCTGGGGGGAGCTGACTACGCAGTTGCCCCCTGTGTGAAAAGTGACCCAGATGAAGAAGACGACAACACGCACTGCCTCACTGACTTGTTTCACATTCAAGTGGTGGAATGCGACCCCAGCTCCCCAGCCACTCTTTCGGGTGTTGAAGGGAACGATGAACACGAGGACAGTTCCTCACCAGACTCTGATGCAGTCACTGATTTCCCACAGCTATCCAGAAGTGAAGAAAGTGCAAGTGAAAGTCGGGAACCTGAAAGACATTATAACACGTCAATGACAATGGTAAGCTTGACAAAATGCCTCAGAACCCCACAGATCTGAAGCATTTGATGAATAAACCTGGCTGTGACAGGCTGGAGAAGCTTTGTAAACACTACAGTATTGGACGACAAGTTCTTAATTATCAATCAACAGTTACTTGATTAATTGTAAAATTTTCAAGTAACTGCAGAAATGTGAAGAGTTGTTTGCTTTTTCCCCTTTCCTTTAACATTTTAAAAACATTTGTGGCCCCTGGTAACTTGTGATCATGATTACTAATTAAATTGTAAATCAGTGATCAATACTAAATGATGAAATAGATCAAGCTGGTGCAAATAGTGCTTTGCAGCCCAAGTGCACAGTTTGTTTCAGTGTTCAACTGTGTCTGGGAAAACATGGGGATTTTTCATGCAGCTCTCCAGCCATGGGAACAAGTAAAGCATACAGGAACATATTTTCAGTGTTTCAGTAATTTCATAATCACTTCCAGAGGTCAGTCTGAAACCACATAGTTAAGTCAGTACTCATAACTTAATTTCAGAAATTTACATCAGCTGTCCTCAAACCAAGAAATCCAGATTTGTCCCTTCTGGCTCACTTAAGCCTAACTTTTAATTCAGTTTAAGTTGAGGTTTTCCTCCTGAACTCTTCCCTGCCCGAGTCAAACGAACTGAACTTTTAGTCAAAAGAGACTTCTACAAAAAGATGCATATAAGGTGGTTTTTAGGTCGGAATATGTCCTGGAAATATCCAGGAAAATCTTTAAATAAAAACAGTGGAAAAACATCTTGATGCCCTGAAGGACTGGTATAGAATGTTTTGTTCATGTTGCAAGCCTGGTTTGTTTTTAGCAGCTGAAGCATGAATAATAAGTTTTTTGTTGTTTTTTTTTTTTTTTTTTTTTTCAAATAGAAGTCAGAACAACCCCTGCAGAAAACCAAGCTTGAATTACCAAGGTAAGAATGGTGAAACTCCGAATGGCCACAGTTATTTTGATGCATTGCTGCCCGGTTGCTTACATGGCTAATGATTTTAATCTGTTTCATACAGGATGATGCCAAACAAGTCTTTAATTCCTACACCACCTGACTTCCAGTCCTTCTTGGCGAGACTCACTGAAGCCTTCAAGGATGTTTCTGATGACACAAAGCCTCTGATAACCAAAATGGGCCTCACAGCAGATGTGGAATTGGTGGACTGTGCTTTTGGTAAAGTCCCTAAAGGTAGCCCCCTGTCCTACCAGTGCCCTGTGCCATCGAGTAAGGATTACAAAACTCACGATGATGCTCCCCCTCGACCGCTGCTTCCCCTGTCCGATCACAGACTGGAGCCAGTGTCGGCTCCTCCTACCCTCAGCGCCAGAGAGCAGGAACACATGAACACCATGCAGGTCACCTGGGAGGATGCGCACAGTCTCGAGCACTCCACACGTGGATGCAAGGAGTCTGTAGAGGAGCTCAGGAAACAGCACTTGACCGGCCGTTTCAGGGAGATCTGCAAACTTCAACCAGGACAGAGCCACGCAGAGCGCATGATATTAAAGATACGGAATGGACTCCCCAGATGCAAGACGGTACAGGTAGAAGAGGAGATGAAGACTGAAGCACTTCGGGAATACTGTCAGCATATGTGTGTCAACTGGTACCCCTGTGGTATGGTTGTCCACCCGAATGCTCCATGGTTGGGGGCGCAGCCAGACGGGTTGGTGTACGACCCCAACGAGAAGCCCAGTTTCGGGCTGGTGCACATCAGATGTCTCAGGTTCCGAAGCCTTGTTGACTGCGGGTTCCTGATCTGCCGGGATGGAGTCTTAAAACTAAAGACGAACCACTCGTACTATTGGCACATCCAAGGAGAGATGATGGTGACAGGCACATCATGGTGTGATCTGTTTGTCTTCTCCAGAGAAGACATACTGGTTCAACGCATCTACCGGGACAAAGTTATCATCGAGGTTATGATGAAGAAGTTGCACGATTTCTTTTTCCGTTACTATCTGCGAAGTCTGTTTGACACTGATGTCACAGCTTGAGTGTTTGTGGTGTTGTCACACTTTTGTCATTCACTACATGTTGTTTCCTCAGATGGTTGCTTGTGCGTTTAACAGACTGCAAACAACTTGAATGTTGTACATTCTCTGACCTCTACTGTTCTACTGGCATTAAATATGAAATGTTTACTACAAGTTCCATCAAGTCTAGTCCAGACTAAGTTTGTGTTTTTGTTCACATGTTCTGAAAATTCATTAGCCACAGATATATATATATATATATATATATATATATATATATATATAATTTTTTTTTTTTTAATCCTCTGTGTTTTCTTGTACTTTGAGATGACTGCTGAAACCACCAGGTCTTTGATGCAATTAGACATTGAATTGAGTTTCTATTTGCTGTGTTTACCCCTCTTATTCTCTCCAAAGACACTCTGTTCTAGGGCTGCATTTACTCTAAAGATTATTTTCATTATTGATCAGACTGCTCATCTTTTATGTTCTTTACACAAGTTTGAATGTTCTTAAATAAAAATTCTTATTTCTAACCACATAAAGTCTGTGTCTGTAGCTGTAAAACAATCACCATCACATGCAAGCTCCGTATATGGCAAAGAGACAAAGTTTTTAGTACAATCAGATTTAAAAAAGCCTATTAGAGGGGAAACAACTGATTAATTTGATACAGTTATTACTGTTATTTTCACACATACAGCATTAATCTCTATGGGACTCCAAATGTAGAGGAGGTGAAGTTAAAGTCAGCAAAGCAGAAGGGTTAGTGTGGAGACAGTTGACATGCTGTAAGCTCCTGTAGAGGGCGCTGGGTTGACTCACCATGTCACTGAGCAGATCTCTTTGGTTAGTATCAGATGACGTTGAGTGAAGTAATGTGTGGTTTTTTTGCAGCTGGATAGAAAAAACAGAAACGCTTTGTCATGTTTCACACTTTCGCCTGAGTGTGTGTGACAGCAACCATTAGTCAGCAGGACAAACACATTTAGTCACATTTCGTTCTCTCGGGTCTGTTTAAAGACTGACCGGATGCAGTTGTTTTTAAATTAGCAGCTCGCTCTCTCTCTCTCTCTGTCCCTCACACACACACACACACAAACACAGTCGGTTCTCCTCTGGTCGTGTCTCTGCTTTTCTCCCCACACCGCCTTTGTGGGGTTTTTTTTGTGATAATGGCTGTAAATAAAACGTACATTAGTATCGGCTATGCCTCGTTTGGGATGCTTATGGGCTTCTCTGCTTTCCTGGTGTGGAACATCGTGTACAACCAGCCGTGGACTGCGGCCATGGGAGGACTGTCAGGTAAACACCGCCGCTGTCTGCCCTCAGCTGTTGTTTTGTCCTTAAACCAGCTATGTGTTTATGTGTCCTGTCGCGTGCGTGTCTTTATTACAACAGTGACCTACTCCTCGGTGTGAAGGTGTCCCGGTTACTAAACCTACTGACTGCAGAATGAGTCCAAACTTGTTTTTGAAGGGCAGAAGTGTCAACTGATCAACGGTGTCATTCAGTCAACTCAAATTGTTTTCTTGAATAAAAGGACAGTAGGCTGTTGTTCTCTTAACTGGCAGGTTTTAGCTGGATGTGTGCAAAAGGGTGTTTTGTTTGAAAAAGGGATACATAAATACAATTAAAGTTTATCATAACCTTAGTGATTTAAAAAAAGCATTATTAGATGAAGACATATTAAAATAAAAGCTACCAAGTATGAATTTAATAGGTTATAATGGCAATTTTCCTTGGTTATAAAATACCCTGTAAAGCACACTGTCAATGTTTTGCTTGTTTTATTCCATATATAAATCATCCATGCTTTATATTCTTAAACCAATGTCTCTACACTTCTTCAGGCAGATGTTGGTTCCATTTTATTATCCATACATTTCTGCAAGTTAAGTTTCATGCTGCACTTACATGAATAGAGGCCACTGTTTGCTTAGAGGGCATAAAAACACTTACAACTGAAAGTAAATGGTTGGTATTAATGTGCAGTAAAATGCACTTAAACAGCAATAGTATGATGATTTGAATTTGGACTCACTCGCTTAAGTGCAGTTCTGATTTTACACACTGAGTGTTTAAATGGATTTACTAATGAAAATTGGCACAGATTTGCCGCATTAGTTTCCGTTCAGTCTACCAAAAATAGACAGGATAGTTGTGTTTTCTGCACAGTTATGTAATGAGCTGTGTTAAGAGTTGTTTCTGTGAATCTGACCTTTGAGCCACTGCTGAGATTTGCAAGTCCATATCTATAAACTCTGCTCTCATCCGTTCACAGGATGTACTGTAATCAGTTTTAGTGGTTGTTAAATAAACCGGGTCCCAAAGATCAGACTGACTAGTCTGGGCTCTTTCCATAAGCTGCCAAGACCAGAGACCTACTTACATGACATTGACCCTGTTGTCTGACAGATTTCCAACAATATAAAATGTTGCTGATATCTGAGAGGTGAACACTCCATGACAACTAGAGGCTAGTTTCATTAGCACTGCCTGCAGCCTGCTCCATGCCTATTTTGTTTGCATGCTGGTGAATGTGGGTGTGAATTAAGCATGCTCATCATGTGCTCACTCTTCACTATACAACCACGTGCACCAAACATTCACTAAAATGCTGAGACTTAAGCAGAAGCTGCTGTCAGCTGGGGAACATGAAGAGAAGAAGTGCAATTTATTGACTCAGCGAATGGTAACCTGCAGTGTCATGATGTGTCAACTGCTGAAAATGCATGCTCACCCCTCCTGCCACCAAATGTTCATGACCATCCAAACACAGATCAGCAGCCGTTATGTCGCAGCCCATTATATAACAGTCGGCAAGACATTTAAACCACAACGAGCCACCAACTGAGCTTATAGAACCACAGCAACCCTCTACTTCATGGTATCTTACATAAAAATGACTCCACGGAGTTCCACGCAGTGAGGTATTTGGATTTTAAATTTGGAGAAAAAAAAAATTGGAGTCAGAATCCTGACTTGATGTTTTGGAATCTGTGCTGGGAGAGAAGAAGTCAGAACAGTGTATCTTTAAGTTAGGCTACATTGTTTTCATGCCACCCACGTCTGCTTATTGTTTGACTCTAGGGTTTGTTGTTATTGAGGCATACAATAGCTTTTGAATGCAGTACTTGGAGTTTTCAGAGCTTTCAATCGCTTATTGCATCTGTGTTACAATACAACAATAACATGAAAAAAAGGTTTCGGGTTTCCGGATGGGGATTTTGACAGTGTCCTGAAATAAGCTGGAAACGGCTGCTGCCCGATGGGCGAAAATTATTAATAACCCTGAAGTTATTTTGTCTAAACTTGCAAGCGCTGTCAGTATATCAGCACTATCTTTTTTGAGTGATTTAGTTGGCTGAAAATTAACTTGTCCACCAAGACTTAACTGTATGTTTGTATGTGTTTGTACCTCAGGTGTGCTGGCACTTTGGACCCTGATCACTCACGTCATGTACCTGCAGGACTACTGGAGGACCTGGCTGAAGGGCCTCAAATTCTTCTTATTCATTGGGGTTTTCTTCTCTCTGCTGGCAGTCATAGCCTTCATCACCTTCCTGTCTGTTGCCATCAGCAGGAGAGAGTGTAAGTGTTCCTCTCTTTCAAATAACCTGGTGTGTGCAGTGTTCTTTACCAAATGCGTTGATGTATTGGGTTATGGTATAATCAGACCAGTTACTTTTTGTCATCCTCCTTGTCACTGGCTCTCCTTAGATGACCTGATAAGGCAGTAAACTAAGCAGAGTGTCCCAATGGAGTTTTGTGTCCCCACTTCAACTCAACCTGCTGTTATTATTTCTACTTAGCCTGCAGGTTTTCTCAAAATCCCCGAATCCCCTTTAACAACCTCTGGGGCAATTAACAGAGAAAATGTTACATATCTTATCCTGAAAACACGATGTACAATGAAGGCTCATACAGTCCCAGTTACAATCTCTCCCTTTAGAAATGTTGAACATCAGCTTAAGGCCACCCCGGCCCACATATTTTTGTAGTTGTTTCCATGGCTTGGCCTGGGCCCCTTGGTCATAATGAAGGGAACTCTTAATGCTACAGCAAACAAGGATAGACAATAGACAATAGAGTGCTTCAAACTTTATGGCAATAGTTTGAGGAAGGCCCTTTCCTGTTTCAGTCTGATGTGCCCCTTGTGCACACAGCCAGGCCCGTTACAGAAATTGATTTACAGACTTTGGTGTGGAAGGACTTGGCCAGCCTGATCAGATCCCTGATGTGAACCCCATCCAACACCTGCGACGTCAAAGATAACACTGCAGGAGCTGCAAAGATCCACATTGGAGATGTCCATAGAACTACTTTAAGATGTACACTCACACAGAGTGGGGCTTTATAGGCGAGTGGCCCAAAAAAAGTAATTGGTTAAAAAATAAATAAATAAGAAAACATGTTTGGAGTTTGTCAAACAGCATGTGGCAGACTCCTCAAACACATGGAAGAGGGTTCTGTGGTCAGATGAGACTAAAATTAAACTTTCTGGCCATCATGGGAAACGCTATGTGTGGTGCAAACCCAACACTTCCCATCACCCTAAGAACACCATTCCCACAATGAAGCTTGGTGGTAGCAGCACCAGGCTGTGCGGATGCTTTTCACTGGAAAACTGGTCAGGTTTGAAGAAAAGATGAATGGGGCTAAATACAGAGCAATTTTTGAGGAAAATCTGTTTCAGTCTGCCAGAGATTTGAGACTGGGATGAAGGCTCAGCTTCCAGCCTGACAGTGACCCTAACCATACTGCTAAAGCTGCGGTGGAATGGTTTAAACTGAAACATGTATATGTCTTGGGATTGGACAGTAAAAGCCCAGACCTCAACTGAGTTGAAAATCTGAGGCATGACTTGACGATTGCTTTACACCAACACAACCCATCCAACTTGAAGGAGCTGGGGCAATTTTTCCTCAAAGAACGGGCAAAAATCCCAGGGGCTAGATGTGCTAAGCAGACAGAGACATACCCAAAAGTTGCTCGCAAAAGTAATTGCAGCAAAAGATGGCTCTACAAAGTATTGCATTTGGGGGAGTGAATACTAATGCACACTCAAGATTTCTGTGTGGGTCTCAGTAAAAAATATTTTGCACCTTCAAAGTGGTAAGCTTTCTCAAGGCACTGTACCTCATCTACCAGCAGCAGAATTTCTTTTGGTTTCATTTGGGATTCCATTTCAGCCAGTTTGTTTTGATTTTATCCCTGTTAATAACCCTGATTTCAAAGTCCTAGATAGCTACCAGAGGTATCAGTCATAGCAATATCACACATGTATTTGCAGAATAATCTGTGAGAAAAAAATGTAAGGACTTTTTTTTTTTTTTTGCCAAATAAGACAGATGTCAGATCAAGCCTTATCTCTGATTGACATTTCTTGCTCTGAGCAGACATGTGATCAGTCACTGGAGAGTTGATCTCAAAGGTTACTCACTTCTGCAAAATGTGCTTTATTCATCACTTTCAGGAAAGAACTTTTTTACTTTTAGTCCTGATCTTTAGAGAGTTCTTAAGTGTAATTGTTAGAATTTTAACAGACATAGATTGTGGCCTTATAACCCAGCATCAGTGTCCTCAGTGATGTCCTTGCAGCTGAATGGGGGGTAAATCCTTGGAGGCAGGTTCCGACATCCTGTGGAAAACCTCTACACAAGAGTGGAAGCTGTTAAAGTAGCCTATTAACACTCGTGGCTTTAGAATGAAATGTTTAATGCTATTTACTGCATGTTAGGCCAGACATATGCATAAATATGAAAAATACACCAGCTAATCTGACCGCCCCCCCCCCCCCAACAGCCCTCACTAACCCTCAGAGCCTCTACCTGTCCTGCGTGTGGAGCTTCATGAGTCTGAAGTGGTCCTTCCTGCTCACCCTGTCTGCTCACCGCTACCGCAAAGAGTTCGCCGACATCAGCATCCTCAGTGACTTCTGAGGGTTTTATTAAGCATCCCGCAGTGACCACTCAGACTCTACAGCACACTCACCGTGCCGGCATCCCAACCTGAGAGCGTCACAGTGTTCGAGAGACCGAGGACACTTTAAGAGGTATCAGGGGAGAGTTTGAAAGAACATTGTGTTGAGGATGAGCACCAGTGTCTCCCCACCGAAAACCTCTTCTGTTTTTATGTGTGCAGGATTTGTTGCTGACTCTGACACTTTACAGACAAACGGCGCCCTGTTTTTTATATGATCCTTGACAGATTTTATTCTCTTACATTTTCACTTCCTCAGCATACTGCTTAGTCACGCATCCACACAATTTCTTCCTGACAAAATAAATCCAAAATGTGGTCTTTTTTAACCGTGACTCAGTGAAGGGAGTTGCTGTGTTTGAACACACTCCTCAGGGGTAATTATCAGTTGCAGCCACTAGAGGGAGTCACTCCTCCAACAATTAAGTAATGTACAGTATGTGTACTTTGTGATTTTACATCTATGTATTTTCTTTTCTCTGTATCAGTAAATGATGGAATAGCCTTAAGACAGACATGTTTCCACATACAGTTGCACATACAGTTGACAAAATGTGTATATCACAGCGGTGAATGCAATGCTTTAATGTTGATGTACATCCACACACTGCTTTAACAGTGTGTGGCAGAGTGTTGCAGAGGGCAGGTCACCCAAAATCTTGCGACATTAAAGTCAATGGGTTCATGTGCAATTCCAAATAAGCACCATGCACTGATTCAATGCATTACTGAACTATGAAGGGGCATTTTTGATGTAAAGAGTGTTTTTTTGTATTATTTTTTAGCAGTGTGACTAAGAACACTCAAAGAAAACGACAGCGTTAGATATCATAAGTGTGAAGATGTGCCTCGGCCGGGAGCTTTGATTCACAGCAGCAGTGATCTCACCAATGTGCATACTCAAGTATCCATGTTGTTTTATGATAAATCATTGTCATCAAAAACCATTTATATTGTTGCTTAATGAGATTTTTTTATTTCCTTTAAATGTTTATCTCCGTATACTACCATGTTAGAAATGAAGTATAACATTGTGTAGCCATATGCCTTACTTGATTGAATGAGTGTGTGTTTGTACAGGAGTGTGTCTGAGAGTCCTGATAATAAAATATGTTTTTTGACATTCCCTGTGCTGGTGTTGTTTTTGCAATGAAATCTTAAAATAGCCCATGTCAGTGGCTAACAACCGTTCCTCTTTTATGAGAAGGAATGTGTCGACATCTTTTACAGTTTCTGTTCCTCTGAGACATTGAATTCCTTTCTGTGTTTCAAAGGAAATGCAACAGCAAAAAAAAAAAAAAAGAAGAAGAAAGAAACAAAAAAACAAAAAAACAAGTTATTATTTTCTTCATAAGACTTATGACTGAAGGTGGAAGGTGCCACACATTCCCTTCCCACTAAGCCCGAGAGGTCGGGGGGGTCAGTGTCGGGCATTAGGAGTGGGATTTGCGCCATGAGAGGAATGAACCGGTTCATCCCACCCACCCCAAGCCACATTTATGAAGCACCCCACAGCATCGCAATCGCAACGGCAAATGCAGACCAATAACCTGCACTTTGAAGTTGAGGCAATTATTCCATCCATCCACATTTTTATTTTGTCCCTCAAAGGGAGGGTGGGGGTGTGGGTGGGGGTTGGGGCAAGGGGGGTAGAGGCGTGGGGGAGTTTTTGGTGTATGATTTTGTTGAGGTGGCCGCCTGATAGAAGGGGCTTTGAAGTTGATGTGAAAAATATGTGACTGAATTATTACGGCAGCTATCAGTGTTTGGTGCATTATAACTCATTAAGCGATTGTTTTACGGGACAATATCTGGTGGAAAATGTGTCTCTTGTATCCTCCATGCAGCTGTTAGAGGAAAAAAAACTCCTACTATGCTAAGTACTGAGGAAAGTGAGTCTGGCATGGTGTTTTGTTATTTACTAGAAAGATCAGTAACTTTGATCCTTAAGAAGCCACTATCATTATTTCACTTTCTTTGTTGCTTTCATGCATCCTTCCTCTGTGTTTTAAGGACATTTTTGGTGGTACTTATAACTTAATTGCGTTACACTGGTTTGTTTGTAAGCCCCCAGAGTCTCATTGCATCAAGGTAATTGCGATGTTGTGGTTAAATCACCATGGCAACATTTTTTATCTGGCCGTTATAAACTTCGACATTAAGAAACTGAAAAACAATCCGGCTCACTTTCCACTGAGCAAGCTGGGGGCTTTGGAACCAAGTGCGTCCTATTAAGTTTATACACCATCCTGTAAAACTGTGTGTGTGTGTGTGTGTGTGTGTGTGTGTGTGTGTGTGTGTGTGTGTGTGTGTGTGTGTGTGTGCGTTTGTGTGGTATGTAAAGAGAGGGAGGGCTCTCGTTTTATTCAATTATGGGACTCCTTTCTACTCAAATCAAGGAAGGAAGTTGTCTCAAGTGTTGACTGGCAGTCTGGCAGAGTGCGGTGAGACTGGAAACAATAGTTTATACATTCAAATAACACGAATATCCTAAACATCCTGTACAATTAGACACTAAAGAGCGGCTGAATCAAAATCTGTAACAAACAACCTACAGGGGAAGTTGTTCCTTTGCATCGCACACACACTTTTTCAACAGATGACGTCAGAATCCAAACATTTGAAGTGATTCATGGAGGAGACACACGCAGGCGCACACACAGTACCTTTGTGGACGTCCACCTGTCGACTCTCAGACCTGTTTATGTGAACTCGCTGACACGTTAAAATGAAGAGTCACAGCAGGGTAATTACCATTTATCATCAGGTCATATAACACAGTGGTGGAAGAAATACTGATATCATCCAATCAACCAAAAGTGACAATGATGCACCACATTTAAAGGTAAAAGTAGCAGCAAAATGTCCACTGGTGGAGTGTAACTGAGTACATTTACTCAAGTACTGTACTCAAGCACAATTTTTGGTGCTTTTACTTTACATGGACATTTCTATTTTATGCTACTTGACCCTTCAGCTCCCCTATATTTCATTTGACAGCTGTCACCACCAGATACTTTTCAGATTAACATTTCACAGACAAAACACATTTAAGATATGATGCACTGTTACAGATTAGACTACCTGCAGAATTTAATCACTGCTTACATGAATAAATAACAACGAGACAATATTACAGTACCACAACACTAGCAGGGGCCAGTCGGCATCACTGGTACTTGTACTTTTGACACTTCAAGTCTATTTCATTGCTAATTTTTCTTTTACCTCAGTGAAATTCGTTTATATGTAATGTGACATTTTCACTGTGCAGTATTACTTCTTTCATTCAATTAACATATTTGAACACTTCCTCCAACACTGCTGTAAACACTCTGTGTTGAGGATATGCAGTTTATCATCAGGTTATAAACAGGCATTGGAGGAAGTATTGAGATTTTTTATTTAAGTCGAAGTAGCAATACCACACTATAAAAAATATGTATTACAAATAAAAGTCCTGCACTCATAATTTTACTTCAGAGGAACAAAGTATCAAAAAGTTAAAAAGTTCTCATTAGGCATGGTTGCATTTACTTTACCGCTATTATTATTATTAATGATGCGTACGGTAAAGCAGTATTTTATTGTTGTAGCTACAGCTGATTGAGGAAGCTTATTTAACTTTATATAATGCTGAGTAGTTTACAATCTATAGCAATCATCAGACAGTTTATAAAAACTATCTCAACTGTCTGGTTGATCATGTTTTGTACATAAAATCTCCAAAAGTTACTGAAGTAACTATGACTGTCAGATAGATGTAATGGAGTATAAAGTAATGTCTACCTCTAAAATGTAGTGCAGTAGCAGTATAAGGCAGCATAAAATGGAAATACTCGAGTGACACAAGTACCTCAAACTGTATTTGTGTAAATGTGTAGTTACTTTCAGTACTGCTAAAGGTGAGCAGAGTTCACAGCTTTGTGCCTGTGGTCGTGCTGGCCTAACATTTACAATTCACGAAATCTGAACATTGGTATTAATAATACAAAAACATTTGATCCTAAAAAAGAAAGGCATCAGAAGGGAGGGGGAAAAAGCTAAATGAAAAGCAAAACATCTTGAATTAATTACGAACCAGATGGCCTCTTTGACATTAAGAAGCCGCTTTGGCATTTTAAGCGTCCAGAATGATTTCAAGAACTTCCATGAAAGCGTAGAAATTTACCGAGAAACCCACAGATATTTAAAACGTATCCGCAATTTACTGTTTGTTTACAAGCAAACATATGTTTTAATTTGGCCCCTTCCCCTCCGTCTCTCTATTACCCACATGATTTACTGCCAGGATTTCTCCCACACCATTTGCTTTCTCCTCTCCGTTCTTTCCCCTGTTTCTCTGCATCTCAAGCTTGATCATCTTCCTCCCATCACTCCATAGTCAGTCAGACTCTCTCTCCCTCTAAATGACCTGCCTGTTGACAGCACAGTGAACGCCCCCACCTTTACACTCCTGTGTTTTCCCTATAAAGCTCTGGTGCGTCTGTGCCGCGATACTGTCTGTGCCTCTGGGACCACTGCGAGAGCTCATCTGAAACATTTTAAGAGACACATGTTTGCTGTTTTAGAGCACAAAGGGGCCATGGCAGAGGCTGTTTGAAGTGGCTTCACAGGAACCAGAACCAGGCGGATCAGAGAAACCATAAAGCGTTAAGCATAATGCCTTTGGTAAGGTCATCTAATCTAATGGAGAGTGGGGATTGATTCAATGTGAAGGCCTTACCCCTTTGAAGCTGTCTATTGATGTTTCTAATGCAATAGCTCTGTTGTAGAAGCAGCATTCCTCTACCTTGCAGACAGTGCCGCGGTGTCCGTCTGACAGGACTGGATGCGTGATAGTGCTAGTGGAGATCCCCAGGTTGGCTGCTTCCAGTAACCAACATTTGAAGTGTGAGGTTGGAGCGGCGGAGTCTGACTGCCTGTCAGGCAATATCTAAAATATTCAGTTGTGGTGTGGGGTTTTTTGTGCAGATTTTTTTTTTTGTTGTTTCTCTAACAAGGAACCATGTGTTTCATTGCCATTTAATTTCCAGATATTCGGATATGCTACAGTGAAACTGAGCTGAGAGCATACTGTACCCAGCGTATTAGTCAAAACAAGGGAAAATTGGCAGAAGGAGATCTGATCCACACTTAATTGAACTTCACAATCCACAGCGTGTTGGTGCCCTTGTTATCCGTGCCATTTACGCGCCACAGTGCGTGGCTATCATCATCATCTATCATCTCTCTCTGTTGTCAAGCGTTCAGGTGCACAAGTTTCTCCTGTTAGCAATAGTCAACAAAATGTCCACTGGTGAGTGTAACTGGTACATTTACTCCAAGTACTGGCATAAGCACAATTTTAGTGCTTTTACTTTCTTTGGACATTTCTATTTTTTCTTTTTCTTTGCCAGCAGCTCCCCTATATTTCATTGACAGCTGTCATAGCAGATACTTTTCAAGATTAACATTTCACAGACAAAACACATTGAATGCTGTTTTTCTTGCAAGATTGAACTGCAAATTTAATCACTGCTTACATGAATAAATAACAGCGAGACAATATTACAGTACCACAACACTAGCAGGGGCCAGTCGGCATCACTGGTACTTTTACTTTTGACACTTCAAGTCTATTTCATTGCCTAATTTTTCTTTTACCTCAATTGAGAATTGGTTTTTATATGTAATGTGACATTTCGCATGCATTACTTCTTTCATTCAATTAACATATTTGAACACTTCCTCCAACACTGCTGTAAACACTCTGTGTTGAGAATATGCAGTTTATCATCAGGTTATAAACAGGCATTGGAGGAAGTATTGAGATTTTTTATTTAAGTCGAAGTAGCAATACCACACTATAAAAAATATGTATTACAAATAAAAGTCCTGCACTCATAATTTTACTTCAGAGGAACAAAAGTATCAAAAAAAGTTAAAGTTCTCATTAGGCAGCGGATTGCATTACTTTACCGCTATTGTTATTATTAATGATGCATTACAGTAAAAGCAGTATTTTATTGTTGTAGCTGGCTGATTGAGAGCTTATTTTAACTGCTTTATATAATGCTGAGTAGTTTAATCTATAGCAATCCATCAGACAGTTTATAAAACTGTCTCAACTGTCTGGTTGATCATGTTTTGTACATAAAATCTCCAAAGTTACTGAAGTAACTATGACTGTCAGATGAATGTAATGGAGTATAAAGTAATGTCTACCTCTAAAATGTAGTGCAGTAGCAGTATAAGGCAGCATAAAATGGAAATACTCGAGTGAAGCACAAGTACCTCAAACCTGTATTTGTGTAAATGTACTTAGTTACTTTTCAGTACTGCTAAAAGGTGAACGGGGATTCACAGCTTTGTGCCTGTGGTGCGTGCTGGCTAACATTTACAATTGCGAAATACGAACATTGGTATTAATAATACAAAAGCGAAACATTTGATCTAAAAAAAGAAGCGTCAGAAGGGGAGGGGGAAAAAAGCTAAATGAAAAGCAAACATCTTGAATTGGTCGAGAACCAGATGGCCTCTTTGACATTAAGAAGCCGCTTTGGCATTTTAAGAAGGCAGTCCCAGAATGATTTCCGAGGAACTTCCGCAAAGCGTGGTACAAAGCCCACAGATATTTAAGCAATATCCATAGCAATTTACTGTTTTATTTACAAACTGAAACATATGTTTCTAGACCTTTGCAGCCCCCCCCCTTCCCCTCCCGTCTCTCCTATTACCACACTGATTTACTGCTGCAGGATTTCTCCCACACCATTTGCTTTCTCCTCTCCGTTCTTTCCCCCTGTTTCTCTGCATCTCTCAAACTTGATCATCTTCTCCCATCACTCATAGTCAGTCAGACTCTCTCTCTCCCTCCTAAATGACCTGCCTGTTGACAGCACAGTAGACGCCCCCACCTTTACACTCAGCTATTGTTTTCCCCTCCTCTGACTCTGGTGCGTCTGTGCCGCGATGCTGTCTGTGCCTCTGGGACCACTGCGAGCTCGCATCTGAAACATTTTAGAGAGACACATATTTGCTGTTTTAGAGCACAAAGGGATATGCCATGGCAGAGGCTGTTTGAAGTGGCTTCACAGGGGGAACCAGAACCAGAGCGAGGGATCAGAGAAACCATAAAGAAACGTTAGCGCAATGTAACTTTGGTAAGGTCATCTAATCTAATGGAAGTGGGGATTGATTCAATGTGAAGGCCTTACCCCTTTGAAGCTGGCTCTGTTGATGTTTCTAATGCAATAGCTCTGTTGTAGAAACGCAGCATTCCTCTCTACCTTGCAGACAGTGCCGCAGTGTCCGTCTGACAGGACTGGATGCGTGATAGTGCCTAATCCTGGAGATCCCCAGGTTGACACTGCTTCCAGTAACCAGCATTTGAAGTGTGAGGTTGGAGACGGCAGAGTCTGACTGCCTGTCAGGCAACTTATCTAAAGATATTGATTTGTGGTGTGGGGTTTTTTGTGCCGTTTTTTTTTTTGTTTGTTTCTCTAACAAGGAGCCATGTGTTTCATTGCCATTTTAATTTCCAGATATTCGGATATACTGCAGTGGAAACTGAGCACAGAGCATACTGTACCCAACGTATTAGTCAAAACAAGGGAAAATTGGCAGAAAGAGGAGATCTGATCCACACTTAATTGAACCTTCCACAATCCACACAATGATGTTTGATTGCCCTTGTTATCCGTATACATTTCGCATACAGTGCGTGGCTATCATCATCATCATCATCTCTCTCTGTTGTCAGCGTTCAGGTGCACAAGTTTCTCCTGTTAGCAATAGTCTTGTGGCTTGATAAGCTCATTTCTGAAGTTCACGCTGAAACAGGATTTTCCAACCCAAACGGCCACATGTTCATCTCTGATCTGCTGACTCACCGAGAGCCTTATTAGTGTTTACAAAGAAAGTGAACCTAACACGTTGAATTTGAACAGCTGACTCAGCAGTGGAAATGACTTTCATATGATGATTTGCTATATATAGTACTGGATAACGTCACTATCTCTCTGCCTGGCTGATTAGACTCAGCAGTATGAAGTGTTTATAGTACAGATTCTGATAAACATGCAAAGATTTATCCTTTTTTTAAAATCCCCACAGAAGTTACTGTCCAACTGTTCTTCATATGTGTTGCCCCATGTGTTGCCTCTGTATCACATTATCACATGCACACGGAGATCATATGACCTGCTGTTTGCCCATATGGAAATGAAATGACGCAATACTAAAGCAACCTTTCACATACATGCACACAGACCCACACAAACACCGTGCCTCAAACCTTTTAGTTTTATGTGACACCTACTGCTTGTATTATGTTTAATCTATGTCCTTTACTTCTGTGTAACGTTAAAACTGACAAAAGCCATGAGGAAACTTGATCACCACTTCTAATAAGAAACCCTCTTATAAAGAGTTTATAAGTTGTATCCCACCAAATGGCTGTGTTAATGGTTACTAAATAATTAACTACTACTTCATGATGAGTTTTGAGCCATCAATAAGGAGGACTTTTAGGCTGCCAGTTTGTGACTGATTGGACCATGTGACCACTTACCTTCTGGGAAGAGTGGCAGGAGGCTCTGAAGCAAAACTCCATCTATTAAAACAAAGAATAAACATCAGTTAAAGAGATTGCTTTGGCATTATTTTACCTAAAAACTACCTATGTAGCATTTATAAGCAGTATATAAACATTTTACAAATGCTTTATAACATATCATAATACAATTTTAAGCAGCTATATGTGTTTATTAAAGTTTGTTAACAATTACAACCTCTCCTGTGGATGTCCATAAGCACAGGCTGGTGTATAAACACATAATGAATAATATAATGTATTGTAAAAATATGAAATATGTAATCATAGGAAAAGTTATAATTATTGATCATTAATAAACACATAAAATGTCCTTATATGTGTTTACAACCACATCATAGTGTCTTATAAACAACATACAAGTTTTTTTTTACTGCTTATAAATGCTAAATAGTGTTACCTTTTTGAGGCACTTTGCAACCTTAAAGTTGTTCTTATTAATGGCCTAAAACCAATCTATAAATGATTAGTGAACAATTTATCAACCACTGATAAATACATTAGTTCCATCTTACAATCCTTTATAAAGAGTTCCTTTTAGCACCGAAACTCATCTTAACTGTGCTTTATCCACAGTGGATGTCTGCCTGTAACCATAATGCACTGCCTCTTCCCTGGATGTCTCACAATGAGCCATGCGAGTCTTTATCCAGCCTAGCCACCAGCCCAGCATGCCGTATCCCCAGCTCAGCTGTGAGCTCCACCGGGACTGTTTGTAATGTGCCATGGACGGACCCCAGCGCTTTAAACACTGTAATCAGAGCCAGAGCAGGATATTGGCTAAATTACACATGAAAGCAGGGACATTTGAAGGAAGCTTGAGCACTAAATATTATGATAAATTAGGGTCTAATACGAGAAGATAAATCACAGCTAAACAAGAATAATACAGGCTTGCACGCAGTGGGGGAGGGAAGTGTTTTTAATGTAAGATTGTGGTTTTGTATGTGAAAAACATATGTTAAAGGCATCTATATACATCCGACAAAACAGTCTTACCTCAAGGTCTGATTGGTGGCTGTTCTGGGGCTTTCAGTCAAATCGCATGATCTTCATCAGCATCATCTCATCAGATGGAGCTGGACAGTTATCATTTGTAGATGTTCAAATGTCCTCTTTTTTCAACTGTAAATCCCCTGAAAACTTAATTTCAAATTGTTTCTCTATAATATCATATAGTCACAACTGAACAAGCAACAATCAAAGTTTATGTCTGAAAAGAAAAACTCTTGATACTAATTAAGGTTAACATTCAAAAATAATCTGCTTCACCAGGGCTGTGTGGGCGTAGTTAAATCAGATTTAAGCATATAAGCATAATCAAACAAACCCACAACATTATAGTTTAATTCAAATACTGTGATTGATGCACAGATCTGCAGTGTTGCATCACTTGCCTGCAGGTCAGACCAGTGAGAGGAGCAGAGACAACAACAACAACAACACAGACAGAAATATCTCCTGTGAATTAATCAGAACTGTTCTGATAATGACAGAAAACTTTGCCAGAAAGATGTTTATGCAAAATCCCAGGAAGATTGAACACCACCCTCGTTTTTGTACAATAAATATGAAGCTATAGCTGATAGCTAGCTAACTTAGCTTAGTGCACAGACTGTAAACAGGGAGAAACAGTTAATCTGGTGTGTGGTGTAAAATTGTAAAATGGCAAATAGATGCTTTTACAAAATGTTTTGATAAGGTGCCTAAACTTTAGAGCTGCTGATTGGCAGGTTTTGTTCCCAATCATTGCGTTAAGCTAAGCTAAGCTAACCAGCTGCTGGTTGTAGTTTCATATTTAGCATACATATCTAACTCTTGGCAAAAAGGTGAATATGAGTATTTTGCAAAATTCCTTTAATAGAACTCCTCATCAACTAGAAAAGGCAGGTGAAGATTTTATTCCGTGTTCATGAATTAACTTTTTGTTTAAAGCAAAAAACCTTTTCCTCATTGTTAGTTTTGCAAGAAGTCTCCCCACCTTCACCCCACCCAGTCCCACCACCACCATCCCCCACCTAGCATGCACCTTCACCACCCCCCACCCCAACCCTCTGCTCCTCCCGAACCCCTCTAAGTGGATACCCCACAGGAAGGGCTTCTCCAGGGGGGAAATGGGTCCCAGATGTCTGCCTTTGTGCCACTATAAGCTCCTCGGGAGGGATGGAGCAGTGGAAGGATGGGTATGGGAGGTGGGGTGGGGTGGGGGGGGTGGGGCGTGGGGGAGGGTGTAATGTGTGCGCTGTGTGCAAACATCAATAACAGCGGCCAGGGAGGGTGAAGAAACTCCCAGGGTGAAGGTGAGGAGGAATTTAATGATTGGTTCCTTTTGTTGAGCCAGTGTGGATTTCCAAACACATCACTTATGATTGGTCACACCGCTGCACTCCTACCAGCTGAGTGTGTCACTGCAGAGCTTCGACCTTTTCGTGTATGACGGTAATTGAATTGACTGCATTACGAACTTAAAGAAACTGTTTTTTTTTGTTTTAAACTTCAAAGTTTCAATATGGCCGCTCCCCAGTGCCGCATTTCAGTCAGGGCCAAACCATATGGTGTAGAGACAGAAACAGACAATACATTGGTCTTCTTTGATATCCAACCCCCCCATGTGTGTGTAAGCCTATATATATTGATATATATTGATATGTGCATGATGTGTATGATCTATTTTCAGCTCCAGAGAGGGGTAAATTATGACCCCCGTGGAAATAAAACGAAGAGGAGAGCGGGACCTGAGTGTTTAGTGAAACATTATGTCAAGACTCTGACAAGGAAATGAAATGTGCAACATCAATCAGCCTATGAGGACAGAGATCAAACGAGCCTCCACACTCCTGCATCTGGTTCTGTTTGGACGGCCTCACTTTTTTCCCCCCTTTCTCCCTCTCCTTTCTTCTCCTTTTCTTTTCCCCTTTTCCTATTCTTCTCCCATTCTCTCGCTCTCTTTTTTCCTCCCCTTCTGTTCTTCTATGTGCCACGACATTCCTGTTGGCCTACTCGCTTCGTTAGCTCATTTTTTCCATGATGGTGGCACACAGCCACGCTTTCTCTAAAAGGTAAGCGGCAGCTCCCGAGATTAGCCTCCGCAACAATGACTTTCCTGTCCCTCCACTGTCTCCACCAGAGCTCCCAATAAGCCCCACTTCTAATACCAGTTAATCCCGGAGTTGACTTGGCCTGTTATGTAAATACAACCTTGTATAATTCACTGTCTCTGTCCACGGCCTTGCTTTGATGGCCAGATGAGGTTTTTTTTTTTTTCTTCTTCTTCCAAGTTGATTGAACCCAACTGGGATCAAGCTACTTTTCCGTTCAACGTTGCTCTCTGAATGAAATGTAAACCAGTGCAATCACGGGGCTCATCAAAAATCTTCTGAACCGCTCTCCGCACATACGGCCCTTCAAACACAGCCGCAATCACACCCAAATTGTCGGCTAGAGGCTGTCAAGAAGCGTGTAGCGAGAATGATATGAGATTTAGTTACAATCCATGAAACGCTTTGTTGGTAAATAACACCAGTTTCTGGTAAAATGTTTCTCGGCGGCTTCATGTAGTAACATCTCTGGCCAGCGACAGAATTTAAATTAGTTCTGGAAACATGAAAGATATGGCGGCTCTTGTAAAAAAAATGTTTAGAGGTGTTGAAATGTAAAGGCTACCATTAAGTATGCTGTCATCAAAAAGTACAAAATTTCTGCAGCTCAGAGTAGCGGAAAACTCCCCACAAGATTTCTCTGCAGTGATCCACGCATGAGTCACTCATGTTGTGACGCATGAAGGTATAAATGGACACAATGTTGGGAAACTGATTGGGATTCAACAGTAGATTTACTCAAGACTTAGTTATTTGTCCACTTTCTAGGTTGTTCTACCTTGGCGCCCGAACGAACATGAGCCCGAGCTGTGCGTTGTCATTCTCTCAGGAGGAACCTGCCTGCTGTGTCATGGCTGCAAACGTGTAGAAAATGTGTTTAAGTGGCTGCAGACCCAGATGGGTTCACGGTGTGGAGGTGGAACATGTGTCTGCTGTGCCTCGAGGCCATGGATGGCACAATTAGGTGCTCTCTCACCTCTGCAGACTGAGGTCACTGGGCCACCAAGGTCAGGGGTTATTTAGGGTCCCTGTCTGCGGCTCCCTTCCTGATTCAACATAGAGGAGAAGGACAGCTGACGTCACCGGTGAAGTCTTAGAAGTCTTGTAAGACAAGCAGCAGTCAGGTGTTAAGAGGTTTTGGTAATTCATTGTACATCAGTGTTTCCGAGACAGGGGGGGGGGGGGGGGTTCTTGTGAAATCCTCTCCAGGATGCATGCTTTCACAACCTCACATTTTCTCTCAGATCTGCCTAAAGCTGCTGCGGCCAAACAGATTTATGAACAATCCTTTATTTGATTTGCAGGACTTTACCGTCTGTCATGGCAAAATTTATCATTTGTGCCATTTACAAACATGAATTCCACATCATAAAGTGCATTATTTAACCCATAAATCCTCCCTCAGTCTTTCAATCTGCAGTATTTTCAGTGACGCGGTCAATGCTGTGACCCGTGGTTTAACAGATTTGCTTTTATGGTGTCTGGTTATCAGCATGGTAAAGAACTCACACTTGTTCTCATGTTAAAGGAGAAAATGAAAAACATTTAGCACTACATCAGCTCGTATGATTTATGACTTTTATGTTGCACATTTGGGGTTCAAGAATGTGTAATCATGAAAATACCATTTAATAAGTAGTCAACATTAAATCTAACGCTGATGACTGTTGGAAATGAAAGGTTTAGAGTAATTTCTGTCCTAGTAATGAATTGATGGACGAGAATGCAGACACGAGGCTGCATGCAGACCGACGCTCCAGCAATCTGGAACCCATAAAGCCTCAGACATCTCTGCAACATTAGACACAGCACTTCTTATTGGCTGAGAACGCCACTTACCCCCTTCCTCCACAGCCCGCCCAGCTAACGCTTCACTTCCTGCTTTGCTGCCTGTCTCAGGCCACGTCCACGCCCTCTGGAAGACCACTGAGCCAATGAGAAGTGCCCGCAGGCCCCGGGTTAACGTTTGGGTATAAAAGAGGTAGAGGTGGTCCTGCCTGTCAGATGGTTTGTTGTTGTTCTGTCTGCCAGGTTGAGAGGGGAATGTGAAAGTGAGAAATTTAACGAGGTAAGCGGGAAACGGGACAGCCAGAGCGACGTCCAATCCGATGGAGCTTCAGCAGCCGTAACTTTGTTTGACGGAGGACAAGACTTTTGTTGCACAAGCTTGTCAAGCTCAGGTTTGTTGAAGCTGTCAGTAGGGGTACACAGTTTAAAAAAGAGCCTCACGGCGTCCTGTCTTTGCAGTGGAGTGTGGAAAGTGTTTGGTGGACGGTACAATGAGAGAAGAGGTGTCCTGCACCAACTCCCCTGAAGGAGGGCTGGGGGCCAGCGAAGAGGAACTGGAGAGAGGATCGAAGAAGACCCTCCAACCGGGGAACCGAAAACGCTCCCCGTACCCCAAGAAGGACAGCCTCGGTCAGGCAGAGGAGAGCAGCACCGGCAGCCCCAACAGCCTGCTGCCGTCCGGGCCGAAGAGGTTGAAGAAAAGCCCCTCGACGGTTGTGTCGTTGGCCCCCACGTCGCTGGGCCCCAGGCCGGACCAGCCCTTCGAGGACCTCCACTCTCAGCGCGTCATAGCCAACGTGCGGGAGCGTCAACGCACTCAGTCTCTGAACGACGCCTTCGCCTCTCTACGCAAGATCATCCCCACGCTACCTTCAGACAAGCTGAGCAAGATCCAGATCCTGAAGCTGGCCTCGCGCTACATCGACTTCCTCTACCAGGTGCTGCAGAGCGACGAGATGGACGCCAAGCTGGCCAGCTGCAACTACCTGGCCCACGAAAGACTCAGCTACGCCTTCTCCGTCTGGAGGATGGAGGGGGCCTGGGCCATGTCCACCAGCCACTAGGACCCCCTTCGAACTTTTCTCCTAAACCCTCTCGTGTCCACATCTCCACCCCACCGCCTCTGTCTGTGTTTGCGCCCATTTCCTGACCTCTGAACCCCTGAATTCATGCCTTTTGGTCTGAGCTTAATCTTTTCATCTCAAACCTTTGTATACATCTCTCATCCTGCTCAGTCTCTGTCTCCATAACGCCTCACTCCATTAACGACCACTAACAACCATAGTTGGATTTGTGCAACTAAAACCTCTCTCGCAGTTTACCCTGTTCCCCTCCATTGTTTCCACTTCCACTGCTCTCCCCTGTCGGTCCCACAGTTTAGTCCAGTGCAACAAGACGCTCCACTGCAGCCCCTCAGGTATGGAAACAACATGCAAGCACACACACACATACGCAGACAGACACGTACACAATACATATTAGTGTACAGATACATAGTAGAACACTTATAGAAATCTTACAAACACGTGTTATCAGCACATGAGCATGGACGTGTTGGTATTCATTTTCACGTTCAAAATAGTAATAGCACAAGTTCTTCAGTACATCATTTCACATCATCCTATCAGCTCCACAAATAAATTCTGATGAAACACTAAACAAAACTGAAATAAAATGCAATTATAAATGTGTGCTGCCCACATATTCAAAGGAATCTTGTTAAAAGAAAAACAACAGATTAAAAACACGAAAAATTACATTCATACATGTAATAAATTTGGATTTTAGAATTTATTGTGAGAAATGCAGCAGATCATGCAAAGCTTTTCTCTGGGAGACTCCATCTTTAAAATTGGAGTAAATTTGTTCTGTTAGCACCTATAAAGTTCAGCAGGAAAACAATAACTGTGTGTAAAATGAAATGTATTTACCAACAAATTGTAAAACCTCCTTAGAATTGAATTTTGCATTCAGGTGTATGAGGATAATATGAAGAAAATCAAACATCTTTTTTAGTTTTTGAAATTCAAAATTCAAAATTTGCTAAAAATGTGCCCCAGGGTATTTAATAATATTTTTTTATATAACAAAATCCAATCTGATTTGTAAAACAAACTGTGTTTCAGTTAATTGAAAATAAATCTGAATAAGGTAAATTCATACTTTCACTGCTTCAGATTCTCATTCAACAATGAAACAAAGTCATTTTCAATTGATTGCTGCTAAACGTATTTTATTTTTACAGTGCAGTTAGTGTTATATGTTGCTTATTATTGGCTGATATTCAGCTGTTTGTTGTTACATAAAATTTTATGAATGTTACGATGCTCAGACAACATGAAGTTAGCAAATAAATTAAGTGTTTGGTCAGACTCAACTTGTGCAAATTATTCCGCCATTTTGGGTGGGAGACCTTTCGTGTTAAATAAGTCATTTAAATGTTATATTTAAAAAGTAAAAAACAAAACAAACAAACAAACCACAGCCAAACAAACTGAACCTGACTGAAATTAAGTTATAGTTTTATACTGTAGCTTGTATAGAATCTATCATGTAAGACTGCAAAACAAATGCTTCACATGAAATTATAAAAATAAATTTCAACAAATGAAATATGCAATAAATCATTTTAAAATCTGATAGTATCGTGTCAAGACATTACTAAAACAATAAAAACAAATGTTTGTAAATTCTGTCCAATATGAATTCTCTTAACACATCCAGTTTATGAGCAAACCTCTGTGCCTACATATTTATAAACCTTTTTTGTCCTTGTAAATACACCAAGAATAAACCTGTGGATCCCAAACACTCAACAACAACAACAAAATCAACACAAACAACTCTTAAATATGTTTTTTCCCTCAGACTGACAAGACTGAAACCATGGCCACAAAAAATAACATGAACAACAAGACAAAGTGTAATCAAAGGTAGGGCACAGATTTAAAAAAGAGCTTCTCTGAGCGCCGTGGTTGTTTCACTTTATTGACTAAAATGAACTAACAGCACATTATCACGGTAATCTAAACTCTCCTGGTCCAGTGTTTGACAGACCTCTGATGTACTTAAGACAAATGTTTTCCTCCAGAATCTGTAGGATCGACTTCACACAGGGTCTGTTTTTTTTCAACTGGTTTTAACAGACACCAGATTCCTGCACAGGTATAGCATGAAAGGAGGAAAAGAAAGGGAGAGTGAAAAAAAAAAGTGGAGGCACATCACTCTCTCTCTCGCTCTCTCTCTCCCTCTCCCTCTCTCTCTCTCCCTGCAGCCTTGCCCTCTCTCCTCAGGATCTTGTATCGTGCAATCAGGCCCCGCCGGGGCCCAGACAAGCAGGAACCTTTAGATTGGAAACAGTTGTGAGGTATTAGGAAGGTGTGTGTACCAGGGTTAGGGTCAGGCACATGGGCCTGTGTATGTCAGCGCATGTACATGTGTACTGGTGTGTGTTTGTGTGTGTGTGTGTCTGTAGTGGGCTTTAATTAGCTTGTGTATGTGTGTGTGAGTGTGTGTGAACACATCTGTAGATTAGTAAACAGGAATACGCTTACAGATGTTGTTTCAGTGATTTTATCTCACACATCTCCTGGTTTTAGTTTTATAAGATTTTGAGAAAAAAAAAAAAAGGCAGCCAGGAAGTCCTTCAAAATAAGATGACAACATACAAGATAAGTATTTAAATGCAAAAAGAGTGACGGGCTGAAATGTGACAAGGTGCAGGGACTGTGTAGAGATGAGTCTGTGTTGCTGTGCTGGAGGGAATACACGTGTTTAATCAGCTAGACGACAGGTCAAGGTAAACACATTGCAAACACACTGACAAAGATCTGAGAGCAGACATACATATTGTGCATGAATCAGTGAATTACACATAATACTACAAGTACGACATCTATACATTACACTGTCCAGATGCACACACACACACACATACGCATGCAGCCGCCGGCCATGTGCACACTGCAGGTGTTCCACTCAGCGTTATTACTAAAACCTCCAGTGGCCTCTGCAGCAGGCGTCGAGGGCTCCAAGTAAGAGCCGCGTGGATGGAAAGCCAAGGCCCCCACCCCCACCCCTGCTTGCACGTGGAGCAGAGCGCCCTTGAACGCAGTGCGGTAGTCATTACCCACCACTCTGCCTGCTCGGCCTGTTGTCGTCAGCTCCACAGGGTCCGCCACAGAGAGTGCAAGAAACTCAAGGCCTGGTGCTGACCTGACCTAACGTTCAATTTTAGGGGAAGAGATGAGGTTAGAGAGTCAGGAAAACTTCAAAGACAGAGTGTGTATGTCTGTGTGTGTGTGTGTGTGCTGTTTTTTTTTTTTTAACAGCATGCATATTTAAGAGGTTATGTGTACTTTGTCTGTCACTCAAAAATATCATAGATGTCATTAAAAGTTTTCTGAAAGCTTGGGGGGTGGACAAAACACTTTTTTTTTTTTTTTAGCTTCGCTTGACTGATTCAATTCAGTGGTAATTTTTGAGGCTGTAATTCATGTTGATGAATTGGATGGCAGTAAATTGGAAGGTGTTCCTGTTATTTTTCCCATCCAACACAGTTTTTATAAGGAAAATTACTGGATAATTGGGTTTCACCATCAGTGTACCTCAGGAAAAGTACACATCTCCCTGATTTTTTGTACTTTAAGTGCTAAAAAGCCCAAAATATTTTCCTTGAGAGGCTATAGCATGCACACACACCACCATGGATGCTCTGCGGGCAGTTTTGAGCATTTTGATGAGCATGATTTTAGGACATGTGGGTGTCTGGCTCAGCATGAGACTTTCAGAATGAGAGGATTGTATTGTTTGAGTTGGAAAAAACAATACTCTCCCTTCTGTTTATACTATAATCAAAATGCCTGTCACTGCTCTTTCCTCTGCCGGAACCTCTGGCTCTGCTGCGTCTGCGTGTGTGAGTGTGTGGAAGTGTGGAAGTGTCTGTGTGTGTGTGTGTGTGTGTGTTTTACAGGTTGGACTGACCAGCTGTTGGATGCTCTTCTGTGCATATTAAGTCTCTGGCTTTCACTCCGCACTGATTTGGGACCAGATGTAAAGTCCTCTGCGGCTCATCTGCGTTTTTAAAAGCCCCATCCAGAAGTTGTGGCTTCTGATAGTCATCTTTATTTTTAGAGAGCCAAACTGTGAGCCGAGCGCAGGTGGGAGGGTTTTGTGTGTGTGTGTGTGTGTGTGTGAGTGTTGGGAAAGTGTGTGTGTTGGTGAGTGTGCATTTGTCTGCCGCATGCATATGTGCTTGTGCATGTATTTGTATGTGTGGGCTTTTCTCAGACAGCTGCAGGGATAGAGAGCCATGGAGGAATGAAGGGCTTCTGGTTTGACACGTAGGCAACAAAGGGCCACACAACTGAAGTCCAAAATGCATCAGGATCTGTCAAACATGCAATTCACAGAGACAAAAAAGAATTATGTGTAATTTGAAGTAAAAGACGCAATCATTTTTGAAGTGTAAAATAAAAAGAAATGTTTTTTTCTTTTACAATTTTTTCCTGTGAATCCTTCAAGTTCAGGTAGGCAATCTGAATCCAGGGCAGGGTTGGCGAACTCTGCCACTACCAATGAAAACTATGATAAAGAGAAGTGATTACTCAATGTAAATACATTGATTGGCTACTGCAGAAAATATGCTGTCCACAGGCAGTGTCAAAAATGAGGCTTAATTTCATGAAAATCTTAATAATTGTGACTTTAAATATTGTATAACTAGTTGGTATGCTTTACTGCCTTTGTGTTAAAAAAGTACAACAGAATACAGCCCATACTTTGTTACAAGATCAAAAAAAGAAACAGCCTTTATCTGTCAATTATCACATTCATGCTGTTATGGCGTAGTGAAAGTCATGTGATGGGACGACACCCGCAAAACATACGTTTAACTCCTGCTTGCTGGACTCTCTCTGTCGTTCTTGAAGCACAGGAAAGGCACACTGTAATTAGGGAGAACTGAGAGCAGTCCAGATGAAATGTTTGCTTGTTAAAACAAGAGAAGTTGAAGTTAAGGAGCTGTGGGGATTTTTCTTCTTTCCACTAAACAGAAGTGTTTGTTTGTACATGGATTTTATAACCTCAACACAACACACAAGTCTAAGCCTTTCACTGGATTTCTGGTCTTCTTATCTAAAAGTGTTACACTTAATGATGTTAACTCGTGTGTTTCTCATCTCTGCAGAAAACCGACAAATGGAAAATTCACAACACTCAAAGAAGAAATTTGTTCCTGCCTCCCCAGCCATTCCCGCTTTTTTTTTTTATCTCTTAGAAAAGACAATTTTTTTTTCTTTTTCTCTGGACACGTGCTCGACTCATGACACTGAGACTGCGATTCTTGACTGTTAACAGTTTTCACTGAGTATTTCTGAAACACCGGCGAGGAGACACGACAGTCGAGTCAAGCGCTGAACATTTTGAATGATGAAAACAAGAAGAAAACAAACAAACAGCTGGCCTGCGGTGACAATGAAACAAAATGGCTGCTGGTTCGAGTGCCTTTGGGTAACACCGTGATAACCATCATCCACGTTGGATGACTCACTGCCAGACAGACATTAAGATGACTAATGATAATGGCACAGTGATGGTTAGAGGGCGGTCACAGCCAATGAATGTTTACAGCTAAAATGCTAATAAGCTAATCACTCTGGCTCTCAAAGCCCCGTCTTGTGGGAAAAAGAAGAGCACGAGGAATCTGATGCAGATCTTCTACTTTGTTGTGCTGTAGTAACTGGATAGCTTTCTGTGTATTTTTTTTTCAGTGTCTCTGTTTGTGAACTTGGTGTATGCACACTGTATTACTTTAACTCTGCTCATGCATTATACTTTGCTTTAATGAAAAATGTCCATGGGAATATGACATAAACCACTGATCACAGTTCAGCCACTAGTCAACATGTTTATTTTTAACTTTAAAAACTTTAAGTTTTTCTGTTATTAGTGAGCGTAGCAGAGTTTTATTTTAACATGCGAAATGAGTGTATGTCTGCCATTTCCTGCGGCTTTAAAAATATCTTTGCAAACTCGCTGTGACTATTTTCAATAAAAGATAAAAAAGTAAAATGTGCCAAAGTGACGATAAAGTGATTACAGCCACAGTGTAGAGGATTCATTTGTAACCATAAGTAGTCTAATTGCTGTTTTATCAAGTTTCCTTTGTATTGTTTTGCATTTGCTTTTGATCAATTTTATCGTGTCAGCTCCTGTGGACAATAAAAGTTTTCTGGATTCTGCATGTAAGTGCAATATTTTGATGATCAAACGAATAGTACATCACATGTCGGCACATTAGAGGATGCTGTGGTGAATTTGCTGGAATAAAATAATGCGGGATTAACACAGTTCAAAGGAGCTTGCCATTAGAAACAAAACAATAATATTGTTCAAATGAATATAATTTACCTTTATTAAGGATTTTTTTGGACACAAAAATAGTAGAAAAGACAAAAGGCAGATAACAAACAAAATAAAGTCATTATGTACACTGTACAGAAAAAAAAAATCAGTCAGTTCTGATAAAACTGGACTTGACCTGCAGTTTTAATTAAGATCCAGTTTGTTGAGGCTACCTACACACAGGTTGGTCAGCATGATACTTCAAGGCACTGGGCTGATAATTTGGTCTCTAAGTAACGCATGGGATTTATTTTTAAGATCAAATACAAAAATAAGTCTTTTGCCTGAATTAAGACAAAAGATAAGACACAAGATATGTCAGGTCACTGTCATGATCATCCTCATAAAGCTAGGTAAAGCTAGGTAAAGCTACGTAAAGCTACGTAAAGCTACGTAAAGCTACGTTCCTCTGTCGGGACTGTCCTTCATGATGCGGAGCTGAAACTGCTCTGTTTTCTCTCGCCATCTTGTGTTTTCACATTTTCATTAGATTAACAAAGATCTGACAGGTTCTGAGTTGCATACACAATGCAACATAAAGAAAGAAAGAAAAAGAGCAAACATACTGTATTAAAAAAATAATCTATAGCACCGTCAAAATTGTGTTAGACATGCAAAGAGCACTTCAAAGACAGAATCTGAATGTATAAATAGAAATCGTGTAGGGTTTTTTTTTTTTTTTGAGAAATGAATTTGTTTATATATCCATCCTGTGCTTTTGGTACTGTTCAACTGTTTGGATAGAAAAAACTCTTCAAAGTCTTTGAAGTTCTTTAAGCCATGCCAGTCCAGGGACGGCACATTGTTCTCATAAACTTTGGTTGTGCTTAACCTGTGTCCAATTGCACTGTGCTCCATCCTAACTGCTAAAATGTCCTTGTTTGGTCCGGGGGAGCAAAACATCCCAGACACTGACAATAAACAGAATGGCGCTACTAAAATGACGAACAAAGGACATGCTCGCTTTGTCCTTGTTACAAAAGAAATAAATGTATAAACGAAATTTACAAAATACAGCAGGAATGCTCATCCACAGGTAGAAACACTGGTCCACTTAATAAACATGATCAAAGTTCAGAGTTTAAGACCCAAGTCATTTGGACCCTCCTGTCCTGAGGGTAAGTGCACTTTGTATGTGTGTGTGATTGTCATAAAGTCCATGGGGCTTTGGATGCAAGTCTCATCCAAGACGTAAAAAATCAACCTCCTGACAGAGAAGATATGATCTGCATTGTCACATATACAATCATTTCTGAGTGGTCAAGTTGCACTGAGGCATCATGGGTGATTTCTGTCTTTGCTGACGTGTAAAGAATCTCTTTCAGCATGATAACTTTTTCTCCCCTGATATTGATACTCCAGTGACTAGAGGTATTAGCTCTTCATTGTGACTAATGCCACCAATACAAACTACAGTATGTCTGTATATTTTAAGATGCACTTCGTCAAAGACTGACGTGTCTTCTTTTATCTGTCCGGGAGTCGTAACAACAACTGCAGCGATCTAAAGCCTTGCTGCATGTGCTCGCCTGACAGGCCAAGAAAGAAAAAAAAAACAGATTTAAGAAAATATGTGGACATACAAAACAATATGAAACATATGTATCTCAGACTTCATTGTAGCTTCACTCTGGATTACTGGATTCTTAAACTTAAAAAAAATAAAAAATTCTCGTGCTGACATTCACAAAAATGTGTGCCATAGGTCAAACGAATGAGTATTCAAATAAATTCAAAATATGATCAAAGGAGACGTTTGATTGTCAACATCCGTCTTCTCCGTCTTTGTCCAGTTCACATTAGAGAACGGTACAGTGCAAAACGATCAGAGAGGATCTTTTCCTTCATTGGATCATTGTCAGATGCAGACAAATGACATCATCATAGCGGGACGCGTTTTAAGTGCAGAGGATGCGTCTGCTTTCCTTCACAGGCACGTCCTGTGGGGGCGACTCCTTCCGCTCTGGGCGTTTTGGCTCCGGTAAGCTGGGGTGACCTTTGACACCCGGCTTCAAGGATACAGCGGTCTGAGTGGTCGCGCGCAGGTCTTGTGGGAGTCGTTAACAAGGTGAATGTAGAGCTGTGTGTTCATGCTACGTTGCGCTGCTACAAGAGTGAACGTTCTTCATTAATCTGCCTCCGGGTGATTTTTTCTTTCTTTTCAGCTGTCTCTCAGTTCAGTGAGTGACATCCCACTTCAGGGAGAGTCTGTGGAGGTGTCATGAGAATATTAATGTTGTCCAGGTGAAACGCTCAGTGTGTGTGTTTGAATCGGAGTGGTCAGACTGCAGCCAGTAGTAATGCAGGTGGAGGAGTTTTTGTGAGGCAATGAATACAGTGGTTGAACTGAAGAGGACATCTGGTTCCACTGATGGTCCAAATGCATAGCTCTGAGAGTGTAAGTGTGTGTGTGTGTGTGTTCATGTGTGTGTGTCCATTGAGACTTGGTTGAAGGCAGCTGTCAAGAGACTCTTTTTTCAGAGAGAATCACCTTGTGTCAGTTTTTCTGGCTGTTTTCTTAATAAATGAGAGAATGAAAAAGATTTTATCAGTGCAGGATTTCGAATTTGCTTAAATAGAAGACATAAAATATGACATTGTCATTACCTGTCAGACATGAGGGATCCCATCGACAGCGAGGCGATGGCGCTGACGGCCTCGCTGTCCGAGTCTCGTCTCAGCCGTCGTCTCTGGGCCTGCAGGTAGGACAGATCCACGGTGGCGGCCGAATCCTTCACACTCTGCCAGTACTCACCTGCGGGGCGGAAAGGCAGGGAGGAGAGGGAGAGGAGGAAGGAAACAGGAGAGAGAAAGATTAATGGCCTCAGTCGTTGGTATTTCAGTGTTGTTTTCATCCTGAATGGTTCCTTCAGGGAAAGTGCCTGCGCTGCATTAATAAAAAGCACTACTTGGTGTTTGATCCACCAGTTGTAGCCGTTTGATCTGAATGTAAGCACTGACTGTGATATAAACAGCCCGTGGTCTAAATATCCATGTTGATAATTTCAGAAAAGTAAACTCAAATTCAAGTCTCAGGGTCTCTCCGGGCTCGAGTCCTGTGACACACAGTGGAAGTCAAAAATCAATCAGTGTTTGCAAATGTGTTCGTCTATGAGCATGTGTGTGTTCTGGCTGTGCATGCAACTCACATATATTTCACCCCGGGCCTAAATTATGGGCTTAACATTCTTGTGGCTTTGCAAATATTTTTAATTAATCTAATTTGGTTGGGATAACATTTGTGTGCAATCAGGAGGGGATGTTGCGAAGGTCGTGTGCCAGAGAAGTGTTTGAAGATAATTGGAGCCAGGGCGGGCTGTGTGTGTGTGTGTGTGTGTGTGCGCACGGCGGTCTGTGTGTGGGACGGCTGGAGGGAGGGATGGGAGACAGGGATGTAAAGGAGGAGAGGTGGCCAGAGATCAGGACTGATGAGGAGACACAGGGGAGAGATTGCTGCGTGGGGAAATAAAGAGACTAAAGCTGTTTTAGGAGAATAGAAATGTGAACATGAAATTCTTAACAGCTCGTAGAAGCAGAGAGAGAGATCTGCTTCTCGTAACTTGACAAATATTCAGTACATTTCCTTTTATCAAATCCCTGTTTAACTGTTAATTTTTACTATCCCTCCTCTGCTGCTCTTCCTGAGGCGTCTCCTTTTATTTCAAGGTAATTTTTCCTTGTCTGAATTGAAAGTCTAAGGATAGAAGATGTTTGTTGTTCAGATTGGACAGAAGCACTAGGTGATTTTGGGCTATATCAATAAAAAATGACTTGACTCCTCTCATGTATCAGGTGTTGTACACAGTGGTATTAATGGCTGGAGCAACAGTAACAGGTGGATTTCTTTGATCTCATCTTCAAATAGAAACTTAAGCCAAAACCAAGGCGCAATAACAACCTGTCTGATACAAATAATTTCCTGACATAACATTTTTCTTGTTGATTTGATTGAGCGCATTCACCTCGAGCAAGCTGATGGAAATATATTTACATTTACATCTCAAATTCACTTTTCAAAAGAGAATGTCATCTGAAATAGCCAGATATTAAAGGCAACTGAGACAGATAATAGAAGTGAGAGTAAAGTAGTAAAATAGTGCATTTACAAGATACAAGTTTATATTTTTCACAGTGCAAACTTGATGATTGATGCTTCAGGCTATGTTGTGTTAAGAAGTCACTTATCACCCTGAACTTGGATGACTCTCTGCAGCGATTGAACAGCGTTCTCACAAGGCTTCTGGTCCAAGATGGACTGGGACAGTGGCTCCACCTGGGACACAATAAGTGGTTAGGAGGATTGAACATACTATACATATCTGGAGAAGCACACAAATATATATAAACAGACGCACACACATCTCACCTCCATGCCCAACAAAGCGCTGACGCAGGCTTCAGAAGCGTCACAGATGGCTTTGAGGTCATGTCCCCCCTCCAGAGCCAGCACCACCCGACCCCCAGCCAGTGACATGAGCTGACGGGTGAGGAAGCCAAAACCTGAAAACAGACACACAGGCACAGGTTGAGCCAGCCATTGACTGGTCGGCAATTTATCCATATGAGAGATGAGAATAAAAGATTCCTTCAGTGCTGGTAAAAGTGAGTCACATTTTTCACATCAATTTTTACATGCTGTTGTCACACCATTAGTTCAGTGTGATGATTTTTGACTTTTATTTTGCCATCCAGTTCTATTCACGAGTGTTCATCATTTATGAAACAACATAATTCTCAAATCAGTCCACAAAACAAATCTCTCTCCCTCATTGTACTCAAGAAGTTGAGTTTGTTTTGATCAAAACTGCTATGTTAAACATCTTCCTCTCACCTAAGGCTCAATGGGAGAAAAGAAAGAATATTTGTCCACCTGAAAATAATCTGTGAGCAATAACCAAGCTTAATGATTCCACAGTTTCTTCCAAAATTAGTTGTAGTTTTCTATTAAAATAAGTTTAACTGGTTTCTGTTAATACTCTGCGTTTAAATGTCAGCAAGAATAACATAAAAGTAAATATTTCTCACAACTAATGGTGAAGATAAAATCAGGTTCAAATAAGGCATATGTCAATCAGAAAATCAGGACACACTTTCACCAACATCAAACAGGATATGAAATGAAATGTATGACTGACTTACTGAATAAGCTCATAAACACTCATTCATATACTCTACAAACTATGTGAATATGATTGTGTGTAAATGAAGGGTCTGACTGAGCCTTACACTTGGCTGTAACCTTGTAGCCTCCCAGTGATGGCGAATGTCCTTCGACAGCATCAAAGCCAGCTGACACCAGCACCACATCAGGGGAAAACTCGTGGGCAATGGGCATCACCACGGCTCTGAGGAGGACGAGAGGAAACAACACGCTGTAAACTAAATCCAGTGAATTATGTTACATTCATTCAATCCCTGTGGCCTCGCTGAAACTGTACATTTAAGATATCATGTTTTCAACAGGTGTTCGTGATTTGTGAGAGAATGAGAACTGGAAAGAGTGAATTCAATATAATAATGTGAGTGGGAAGTCATTTCCCAATTGATTTAACATCAGAATAGACTGAACATGATTAATTATTGTAATGAACAGAATTTTAAGTTGCCTGTAAGGTTAAAAAAAAATAAAAAAAATTCCAAACTGAAATCATTGCATAGTTAAGGTGATTGATGTGCAACTGGAACACGTGTACAATGTAGGATTTTGTTCTGGGTTGTTAACTGCAAACATTTACTTCATTGTAAACTCCCTCCATTTGAAAATGATGAAAGATAAATTATCAAAGGCCTTGTTCCAAGTGCTTGATCTCTGTTCTTGATCCACTCCTGGTAAGTAGCCAACACTGGAAGGTGGGGTAGCTCCCAGGTGTGAATGTGTGCAACTGTTTAAATGTGAAGCAGAGCACTGCTGGGAAAAAAACGAAGCAGGGGTGCTCTGCAAAACTTTCTTGGATATATAAAGATCAAAAAACGCCAGAGACTCAGCGTCAAATCACACAACTTGTGGCAGGTTAACACTGAAGAGTTTTGTTTCTGTGAGTGACATACAGAGAAAATGAGACCTTGACATATCTGGCCAGACACCACATACTGTATACTCCTACTCAGGGTAGACCACTTTTCTCGCTTCTATGCTCTCCTCCTCACTTCCTCTCGCCTCCCGCTGCTGTTATTTAGCAAGAGCCGCACGGCTCATGCCGCGTTTGATTTCTCTCTCTTCTCTGTTTCTCTCTCTCTCAGCGCAGTTCAGCGCGTTTGTGTGCGTCTGTCTGCTAGGGAGCTCGTCCCTCTCACGTCACTGATGAAGCCAGCCATTTGGGATCCATTGGGCCTTAATTACGCCGCCTTTTGGATTCCTGCAATGCACTCTACTCTTCTCCTCTTCGCTCTCCTTTCCTCTGCTGTATTCTCCTCTCCTCTCTCCTCCATGTCTGTCATTTGTCAGTAGCCACTCTAGAAATACACATGAAGATAGGTGCATGTTATGCACAGGCATACGCTATGTTTCCTTTGAAACTGGATGTTAAGGTAAGTGTGCTGTGCTACCGGTGACAACTGACCTGAATTCTTGACCACCTAGTAATCCTCCCACACATATACACACACACTACGCCATGACACTTAATCTCAACGCAGCTGAGCTTTCTTTACTGTACTGAGTCTCACTCACCACCGCCTCAACCACAATATTTCCGTCACTAACACACCCAAATCCAGAGACACATCATCAATAGCCGTACTTTTCTGTTCCATCCTCGAAGAGAAACACACAGTCTGGAACACACTCTGTTGTCTAACGTATTCAAATTGAATTACACAACTTAATTAGACTCAGATACTTAATTCCATAAAATATAAATTCACGATGCATTAAATTTTCTGTATAATGGTTATGAATTTATTTTGCACCAGTTAATCCACAGAATGGTGGCAACGCTTACTGAAAACTTCAAACATTTGTAGTAAGTTTTTAAGAAATCCTTTTCTGTGCTCTTTTTTCATGCATTTTGCTTCATAAAAATCTTGGGACTTGTCTTGCTGCAGTTTCGCAGTAAACCAAAAGACATTTATCCTTAATTAGATAGTTGAGAGTGGCAGTACTGGCGGGGTTGTTCCCCATGATAACGTGCATGGACAAGGTCACAGTCGATATGCACTCGACATCAGCCAGGGAGGCCACGGTATAGCCTCAAACCGCTGGACCACCAGGGCGCCTCCTCTCCTCCACAGAGCTTTGATATAGGGAAGTTTCTAGAGTAACACAATACAGTACAGTACTACAGTGTGGTTAATCATGAAGTTTTTACATATGAAAACACTTCTGCTATTTCCTCAAACCGATGAAAAATACTGCAAACCAGACGCCTGCCTGTAGCGACCAGTTGTCTCTAATTAGTATCCAGAGCTCCAGTAAACACTGCTGGTTTTAGTGTTTCCGAGCCTGCCTATTGGCTCTGGATTTACCACAAGTTAGCTCATTAGCATCTTTCCTTTGACGAGTGGCCCACTCCACTGTGAGTGCTATGCAACCATGTACTCACATACTGCTTAATCATCTGCAGCGAGCCAGCATGCTGACAGAAACACTCTGAGTTCATTACAGTGCAGAGTAGAACTAAACCTTATTCATTCAGGAAAATAGCTTGACGAAATAAAAAAAGTAGAATAAAGGTGTGTTTCAAGAACACAATGGCGTGTTTCTGTTTTAGTTTAGTTTTCAAATTACTACTACTACTATCATTGCAAAACCATTAATGCTGGGCTCATTTAATAGAAAATTGTGTAGACTTTACACTGATTATCGCCAACCATGTTTCAGAGGAATTGGAATCAGGTAAGGAAACCAACTTTTGAGATACTGAACAAGATCAATAAACTTTGGTTTATTTCGTGTGGAAGGAAGTTATGACCCCAAAATTTGGAGAATGGGCTTAATGCAGGAGGAGAAAATAATGGCTTACTGTTTGTCCTTGGCACAAACACTTGTCATTCATAATTGCGGAAGAAAACTAATTTTCTTTCCTACCATCATGAAAAATAATATGTTTCCTGCCTTCTTGACCTGGCTATATTCTGTGTTAATTGTAAATCTTCTAACCACTGTACTTTGCAGAAGACTAACATGAATAACAACCCCGACAGAAATGTAACTTATTTGATTCACAGGTGACTGTTGAATAAACATTTTGGGTGGAGGAGAGAGACATCTATGCATTTGATTTATTAAAGGCAGGCAAGTAGACAACACAGCAAAACAGCCAGCGACCCATTGGTATTTGTGAGCAACATGTTGAGACACCAGCAATAAGCAAACGCTTCATTAAAGGGTAACATCACGCATCAGTTGCATTAGAAGGCTGCTGTTCAGCAGCAGACCCTTCTGTGCACTGTAAGCTCCAACCAGACCTCCTTACAAGTAAATACCGTATGTAACTATAATGTAATCCCCTACAAATAAAAGCCAGTGTAATGTCCTCAGCGGTGGATTATCTATCTCAAGTTTGAAGTCAAGTTTGATTTTTTATAATGCAGTGACACAAACTGAGGTCTTTGATTGTCTGAAGTATACTACCAATGAAAACAATGTTATGCAATGTATGCAAGTTTGTAGCAAAATATAACTTGAACATACTTAGATCTTGAATTTCAAATATTAAATTGTTGAGAACTACAGCATGAAAGAAACATGGATAAAGCAAATAGAGACAGGCGGAGTTAAATCTTACCTGAATGCAGCCAGGTACTCAGCATCTCCCATGGAGGGCCCAAACCTCCTGTCCATCTCCACATTCACATTGAAGCTCACCTGCATGTGCACCCACCTGGATGGAGTGGGAGAGGAGGAGGAGAGAAAAAAAATCTCTGTGAATGTCAAGTTAATGAGTCCCAGTGAAAGTTGAGGAACTGCAGACGATGACAGATTTGTGTCAAATGTTCACCAATTGCTAACGGCTGTTGCAAACCAGTATTGCAGCAATTGAGTGGAAACTGACTGCATTCTGTGGGCAACACTAGGGAGTGATTATGATTCCAAATGAAAGACTTGATGGCTATTAATTCAACAACACCCTGTCCCTCCATTTGATTTTGATACAATTTGTCAAATGGCCTTTATAAATCACTTCCGAGCTGCCAAACAGAGCTACACCCGCTTATGGTTCCCAAGCTTTAGGCTGTTATACTGGAAAATATTTCACATTTGGCAACTGTTGCTTGATATATTAAAAAAAAAACTAGAATCACATACTGTATGCTTTTAAAGTGTCCAATTTTTATATAAAATGTATGTATTTTTTCAATATAATGATACGTATGTTGTGTATGACACTATCGATTTACATGTAAATTTTACAATATCCTGTATATGATATGAGAGGATTTAGCTGTAGTGAGACTGGCATCTAGTCTCAAAATGCCAGGCAGAGTTGATAAAGCTCCTCTCAGTTTGACCTCACATTACTTGGGGCAGAGAGGAACTGAGGCCTGGGTCTGAAAGAAGGTCTAAGGATTCTGCCTCTCTTTTGTAGTCCTGCAAGCAGCGCCATTTAGTTGTTTCTCAAGCCCTCACCATCAGTCAATGTGTCAGTTTGAGGAGAATGAGGAAAGGATTGACACGCCTGGCAACAAGGCGTGGTAATTTCCTTTGTGTGTGTGTATATGTGCGTGTGTGTGTGTGTGAGGATGTTTGTTGAGAATGCTGATGAGCATCGCAGAGGCCTGTCTCATTCTTCTCTCAGTGGACGGATGTTCACAGGGCAAACGAAAAACACATGAGGCCTCCTGTCCTCTGCCAACTGGTAATGTACCCACATGCACACACGTGCACGATACACAATAATACCACAGCCGCACACCTACACACATACACACATACACATAATCTTCTGCTATTGCTCCAAGTCTCAGCCCTCTGTCCTTTTTTCTTTCATGTTTTTCAGAGTTGCTGACTGGATTAGGTTTTGGTTGGTTTCTGTGTGGTACTCGGCACTCTCTGTTATAGCTATGACATCACGCTCCTACCCCATGGTGTGTTATATACCTACACGGGGGACAGTGAGACTCCAGAGGTTTACCACACAGCTCAATGGAGGTTGAGGGGCCACTTAAGGCAAAGCCACATCCAAGCCGGCAGAGCGTTTTATGTACCGTCCCTCATCAGGGGATTTGCGGAAAACATTATATTTTATCTCATTATTGTGCGTGAGGATTGGGGGATTGATGGTGGTTAACGCCATCATGGATGGGTCAATTCATCTGACTGGGGATAAATAATACACTTGGTTTCAAGAGACCGAGGGGCAGTAATTCATAGGCATCTCAATTTCTGTATGCAAACATAGACATGCACCACTGTACACATCCTGTTGTGAAGTTCTGACATCCAGAGCTATGAAATTTTACAAGTGACCCTAGTGAATTAAAACTCACATTGTGAAAAAACAAAACACAGTGTCATCTGCTCACAGACGCATTGATAAACACTCTGCAGTACTTGGAAATTTCTGTTGTATAAGTCCAAAAATTATCTTTACAATAGAGACAATGCAACAGTGACAGGCAAAAGTGAATGAACTAACATGACATTCAAAATTTTTTAATAATTTAATCACAGTAAAATTCTAAACAGAAATTCTAATTGACAGTGAATAGTCATTTTCAACCAAACTTAAGGAGAAGCACTTGACTTCAGTTTTATATTGTAACCGCCCAAATTACAGCATCACATTGCTTAGATTCCATGGTACAAGAAACATGTTTGTTCTTATCATGTCAACCTGACTGGTCCAAGGCCAGTCGGAGGCAAGATATTTTAATCCTCAAGCCCGTGACAGTGCAATATAACATATCCAGAGGAACCTGCCCCATTTTTTCCCTATGCAGAGCAGACTGGGATCATGAAATCAATCATCATGAATACATTTAGTTATAATTGGGACCTTAAATCATGTATAATTCTGGATTATTCTTATAATCATTCTTCCTGTATGGTTTTGACAAGTAAACAAGCAAAACACAAGGCTCTTGAGCTCCCCTAATGTCCCACTGGGATCACATAATTACCAAATATTTCATGCCAATGACATCTATCATCAAACATACAGCATAATTCTGTATCTTTTAAGAGACAAAGCAAATGGCTGTATTGTTCGTCCAGAATCTCCCACTACAAAGAGAACTTTGTCTTTACAAGCAAAGAGGTTTCATGTGTTGTTCTTAAGTTATTGTGTCTACAAGAATTTAGGCACATGCAGACACAAACACACTTCAAACACCCAGACATCCCCATGACAACATAAACAAAAGCAGAAAACACAGCAACGCTTTTGGAGACTGTTTTAACTACCTCTCACTGGGATGTCCACTACCAGGAAAGAAGTTGCCATCATCATAGCGATGTAGAGATGCAGCACACTGGGGTCAAGAGTAGAAAGCGCCCTGGGTGCCATTGCCGTGGTGAACATCCTGGACAATGATTGATGACAGATTATTAAACCTCGCACAGATTTTTCCTGTCAATGGCAAATGTGTGTTTTAATCTACATGCTTTGATGAAGCAGGTAATTATGTTTGATGGCAATATTCAGAGAGCACTGTGTGTTTTTCTTTTAAAGACAGGCTGCAGGCTTATATACACACAGTGAACAATGAGACGACCACTCATGCAGATCATCTGCACATGTGTGTGGGCTTGTGTTCATAAAACTGTGTGTGACTCTGTGTCTATCTAAGCATACGTGACAGTTCAGATCACACATGGAGACCAGAGGTGACAGTGTCTAAAATGAACTAAATGATAAACAGCAGTGCTACTGTACAGGGCCATTGCTCTGCTTCTGGGACCATGTTCGTGCCCACGATATCGAAGCTTGTGCATGTGTTTATTCCTGCTCATGTGGGGACCAGTGATGCTGGTCACGCGGTGGGGTCCTCACCCAGTCCATTTAGCGAGGATCTGCTGATTGCTGAGTTTGTTTTGAGCTGCTTGGCAGCTATGGCCACAGAGTTGAAGAAACAGAAGCCCTGTGACAAACAGACAGGAAGAAAGTACCACATGTGTTTATCAGGACATCTTCACAAATTAACATCATTGAATCACCATATGGACCTTAGGAACCTCTAAGGCATGCTCCAGTAATCCAAGGCCATGTGGTGGCTATTCAGTCCAGGTTGTGACAGTCACAGCACTGACTCCCAGTGTGCAAGCCACAGAGGGAAACTCCCACCACGTAAAACATTTACGGCAAATATTTGGAGAAATGAGGATGTTTCATTTCAACATGTTTTCATTCATCTCCACTGCTGACACAAACAAAATGTCTTTTTACATTACACCATTATGTTGAATCTAAACCAGCACTGAGAAAATGCAGAAACCACAAATTTTGTGACAAACAGAAACCAAGCTTATCATAAAATTCACTCCACGTTTCAAATGATAACATAGGAGATGCTGGCAGCCTCGTGAGATGATTTCAGAGAGATGAACCTGTCAACCTACATGAGAAAGTTCCTTCCAACACTACTGCTCACAGTAAAGGCATGCAGAAAAGTGTTGATGTATGAAAACAATGAAGGAATGTTGAAGTGGCAGTGTCAGCATGGGTCGTAGAACTTTGAGTGCTCTTAGTGGAGGTGTCTGTAAAAAGTGTAGACCATATATCATATATGCTGCGCAGACTCTGCTCATCAAGAAAAAGTCATTATCATCCCATAAATAACCAGTGTCAGGCACTGCTGAGCACACACAGTCCCAGCTGAGTGTGGTTACTTGGCTACTGCCTCTTATCAAAGACACAAATCCATGCACACAAGTACACGTGTCCACAAATACACACACAAACACACACACACACACACACTTCTTTTGAGGTGCTTTGCTGCTCTGTGTTCTGAAAGCTTAAGAGAAACTGAGCGGAGGAGGTAGTTTGCCCCAGGCATCAGGCAGGTAGCACACATCACACAAACTCAGACACGCCGCACACACAAACACACACACATATTAAGGTAGAGAGACTTCAGCACCCTCTCACTCTCTCTTGCTCAGAAGTGTAGCTGATCTGTACTAAATCCTTTGAAACACTTTGCTGAGACCTCCTGGCCTGTATGTATGTGTATGTGTGTGCAGGTGCTGCTGTACTTACTGAGGGGTGGATCAAGGTATGGTGTCCAGGGGCTCACCACTGCAAAGCCATTTCGTGAGAGAGGAACAAAATGCTCAACATCATATATATTTATGCTATTGTAGATACATTGGGTACATTATAATATCAGTTGAAATGTCCAGGGAGTTACTAAAGAACATTGTATAATATGGTAAGCGACCACAACCCGTTACACAGCATATTGAGAAAAAACACATCAGAGATGATAAGTAGTAACAAAGACACACCTTCAGCTCTCCTCTTGTGCTACTAAGTTAGGGTCTGTGACACATCCTGCAGCGATACGGAAGCTGCTGATGTGTGGAGTCTATTCCAGACTGCATCGATATTCACCACAGTCAAACAGAGAAGAGACAAGTAGAGTCAGTCAAAGTCAGTCACAGATGTTAACTGTTGATTAAGTGGTTAGAAAGCTATCACACTTTTTAAAAAGTCTGCTTGCCACTAGACTCTAAAAAGTGGGACTTTGTCTGATTGTTGAAGATTTCGAAATCCAAAAACTGTTTTGACTGAACTGAATCTCACTCCGAGAGACTACCTAGAAAGTCTAAAGTCTTAGTTGGCAAGTTTACCACATTTCATTTAGTCGAGCTGTTTAAGCAATATGAATTTATTAGCAGTTCGACAATTGACATTAATTAAACTGGAATTTGTTGAACTGCCTGTATTTTTTTCAATAATCAATTACATGAAGAATTATTCTTATAGTGTTGTATTCAGATTTTTAAATGTCTGATAGTTCTGTAGATAATTAACAACTGCTGGGAGACGCTCTTTTTTTCACTTCCACTTTCTGTTTGTCTCATGGTATTTTAGTAAAACCTATCTTGTGTTTCTATGTTACCCATGCTTCAAAAGTCACATTTGGTGGTGTGTTGTAGGGAACAATGAAATCAGAGGAATTTTTTATCACAGACTTTAAGCCATCTTGTTCCAATCAATTCCTTCACCAGACAGCTAAGCGCGGCCGGAAATCCAGGCAGATCAGTCGTCTTGCATCAACTGACACCCAGCCCCTTCTTTCCTAGCCGTCCTCTCCTCACATATCTGTCTCCTCTCTTCTCATTGTGCTCCACAAGTTTTCATGGCATTATTATCTGTGTCTCTTCATATCAGGGGAGAAATGTCTTTTGTCCTAATTTTATCCCATAATGTTCTCTTTGTCCATTGTTGTTATCAATCTATTCCGCTACTTTATTTTATCTTTTTCTTCTTTCTGTAACAGCATTCCTGTTTGTCTTCACCCATTCCTCTAAATAAAATCCAGTTTCACTGGCACATATCCTCTGGCTGCAGTCTCAATGTGTAAATTTTTTCTTCCTTTTCTTTTCTTCTCTTTCTCCCACATCTCACCTTTGTACAGCCTTTGATTTCTGATTGGCTCTAGAGCACTTTTAGCCAAAAAACAAGGCATTAGCACCTAGTATTATTAGCTTAATTGTGTAATGAGACATAATCAGCCATGTAATGTTTGCTGTTCAGTAATGCAATTAGACAAGGGAGTATTCCCACATGACTGTGTTTTAAAGGGTTCAGATGTGTGTAAAGTGCAGGTGTGAGAGAGAGAGAGAGAGAATGTCTTTTCATGGTTGTGTGACACAATTTGTTTTGAAACCATCATTCTGAGGACATTTTTTGCATCAGGAGGACATTTGCCACTCCAACTGCTTTCTTGCAACTCTTCAAAGGGCTGTTCAACACTTGTTTTTAAGGGCAGAATGAGGTATAGGTCTGGGTAAGGTTTTGGGGTTGGTTGTGATGGTTAAGGTTACAATAAGGGACTAGGAATGCATTATCTTAATAGTCCATTCAATCTATAGAAAGACCAACTTGTGTGTGTGTGTGTGGGTAGCACTCACCCAACTCTCCACACGGTAACATCACAAAAATCCGCTGAGATAAGATTCCTGCAGAGATAATTTATGACATGAATATTATTTATCTATTTATTTATTCATTCATTTATTCATCTATTTATTTCTCATTATTATTAAGAGTCGTGATTTTACCTGCCAGCTTGCGTTGTCCAGCTTCAGGCGGTTGAGAGGTTGTTACACAGTAGCCACATGTTTCTCTGAATGGACTGACTGTAGCTCCCTCTAGAGTGGCCTTCCTACGCGAATACGCCACACACACAGACACAAATTCACAGTTTCAAAAGGCTGTTCAGTGGTTAAGACCTGGTTTTAGGTTATGGTTATAATTAAGTTTAGGTTAGATTTAGGTAAGGCTGAGCAGTATTTAGTTGTTATGGCTATGGGTAGGGTAGAGGTGTTTATATATAGAAAGAGAACTGTGTGCAACGCACTTCACACTGGTTCCTGAGGGCCTCATGCAGTCTGACCAGATGCCTGACCCTCCACATGCTCAGGTGGCGCGTTGTTGTCCCCACAGGTACACTGGTGCTTCTTACCTGAGCATCATAAACCAGACCTAGATAGACACAAACTCACATTATCTCTAACCTTTACTTTCCTTCTTCAGTATTTCTGCGATCTGTTGCATCAACAGGAATATTTCCAAAATTGTCAGGATCAAAGTGTCACTCACCTGTGGTGAAGCTGTGAAGGAACGCCTGCAGGGCTGGAGCAGGACAGAGAGGGTACAGGTGGGGGATGGAGGAGGCAGGGAGGTGGAGGCTGGGAGGATCCGGTCCGGAACCAGAGGCTGGTGAGGCCAAATTAGGGAGGTAACACTTGGGGGGGTCCAGAGACCCGTTCATGATCACTCTGCCTCTGCTGTTCCCAGAGGAGAACAGGAATGTAGAGTGTAAGCAGCATTTGGCAAAGACTCACTTGAGTAAATCACACACCCTTTCAAGTCCACCCTTTCCAGTACACATTGTAACCAGCTCATTATTTGGTTTGATTTAATACTGCTTGTTCAGAACAAGCAACTGATAAAGAAAGTTCAGTTAACTGCCAAACGTGTGTTGCCACAATGCTGTAGCGCTGCAATCTTTTCAATTAGTATAAAGCTACACAGCGCCCTCTGATGTCAAGAACATGGATCAAACAAGAGAATTCATACATGAGCACTAGCAATGCAAAATTCTAACATTTCTTATTTTGTTTGTCGTGTTCATCAATTTATTATTTAAAACTTGAGTTCAATCAAGGCTCATTCACTAGCAGAGAGTTTTACGCCATCATGCTGTTTCTTCCAGTACTAAAAGAGGAGAAGCACATCACTGCCAGATAACAGTGTGTTTATATCAGTACCTGACTGAGGAATGTGAGGCCTGACTGCTCTCCGGAGGAGAGGTTAGACTCGCAGCTTAAACGGAGTCTGTGCTCAGTGCTCTGTCTCCTGTAGCCGCCCCTCACCTGAGCCGCACACAGACCCTGGCTCCAGAACCTGATCCCGATCCACCCTCCAGGTCCATGTCCTCCTGGCTGGGATCCAGCGACTTAGGCTTTCAATGGACTTGGTTTGTTTATTGATATATGTAGACGCGACACCAAACAAGTCCCAGTTACAATACCTTCAACATGTATGTGTGTATTCAACTGATAATAACAAATCAAATTATTTCATCCTGATCCAATTTCCTGAGCCAAAATTCAATAAATAATAAATATAATAAATTAATTTTTTAAAAGGTCTGCACAAAACCCACAGAATCATTTCATATTACTGTCTGACTGGAACTAACTACTCTGTTTATTTATGTAAGACATGCTAGTCCACACCTTTCCACCTTCACTTGCCTGTGCATTCTATGAACTCTTCCAGCCCACTCTTGTGGTATTGTTAGCGAGCTGGTGCTGAGCGTGTGAGTGCTGGCTGGCATGCAGAGGCGGTGAGGGCTGAGATGCTGGTTTGAGCGCGTTCACCCACAGGTTTGTGCGAGGGTAAGTTGCCTACGCTTTCCTGGAAGCAGAAGTCAGGTGAGGCGGCTGCTGCAGAGGAATGGCTCAAACCATGAACTGTTGGGAGGAGGAGAGAGTAACAAGTTATGACTGGGGAATAAAGATGAGGGCAGGCAGAAGGGAGAGGAGGCAGATGGGCGGCGGTACACGGGAGGGTGAGAGAGAAATACAAAAACACAATAGAAACAAAAATAAACATTACAAAAATAGGGGCAGGAAAAAGTCACCTAAAAGAGGAACAAGGAAATTAAATGGAAAAAGGAAAGAGAAAGAGAAAACACAAATATTTTGGTTTCACAGTAGAACTCAGAGATGATAATTACGTATCACCATCAAGTGCTGAGTAGAGGGCGCGCCTGCTTTTTTTCAAACATTTAGCTAATAGAAAATGTAGTACAACACAGAGCTCATAAATGCCCCAACAGTCTCTTATTCAAAATGAATGAACTTTACAGCATACAATTTTACTTGTTTTAGCAAGAGTGAGGGTTTTACCAGACATTAAAGATGCCTGTTCCATTTAGATATCTCAGTAAGTGAGCCAGAATTCACAACTCCAGGACCCTGACCTTACATTCCTGTGCTCCTGCTAAAACTTGTAGAACTGTGTGTCAGAAAAGGGCTTTTATGAGGTTGTTACTGGTTAATATACTGAATTTTTGTTGGGATTGATAGGGTTTTGAAAGAAACGGGAAACAACTCACCAGATGAGCTGGGGGTGCACTAACCAGTATGTGGTTCCAGTATGAGTACAGGGTTGCAGGCGCTGGGCCAGGCTGACTGTTTTCCAGAGGCAAGTAGACCTGATGCAGAGCAGATAGCGCCAATGGCTCCTCAAATGCAGGTCAGCTCGGGGAGAGAGATGTGAGAGGACAAAAAGAAGAAAAGAGGAGAAGAAAGTGATAGTAAAAAATGCTGGAGAGGTCATTAGGAATTCAAAAACACTACTGCGGTTGCAGTCCACATAAAGGAGTGAATGAGGTTATAAAGGGCAAGCATTAATGGGCTGTTTAATATACAGAGAGAGGACTCATCAGCGGACACGTTAATAAAGTGAGTAAACCACCATGACTGATTCAGCACAAGATGAAAGCAATTCACAGAGATCAAGAGGGAAGTAGCCCAAACACATCACACATGTTTCTATAAGTGTCCAAGTGTAGAGGCACTATTTTATTATCTAGTCCAGATACACAGGTCCATAGTATGACTTACCTCGTATCTATGTGAATTCTAGAATCCACTTAAATTATCTTACATTGACACACCATCCAGGAACTTTTAGGTATTTTTGTTGTTAAATAAAATACTTGGCACTAAATACTGATTCTTGAAGGAACCTCAAAGGTGTATTGTTGTGTACCCAGCAGGAAGTCCAGTAGTGATGTTGGGCATGGCAGTGGGGTTAGGAGGCATTGCAATGGGTCAACTACCATCTTTCAGCATAACCTCTGTGCCTAAGTAAGACAGAATTACAGGTTATTCAACAGGACAAGCCCATACAACTGATCACATCCATTAACATTAAAACATCAAATATATACTCACACAAAAGTTAATTTGACTACTTTCAAAGTGCTATATAAAAAGAGAAATGGCCAGCCACTAAGTATATCAACTTTCATAACAGCAAAGGGCTTTAGGAAGAAGCTAATGAATTAATCCATAATAAAATATAAAACAGCACCTATTCCCATGTATTGTTGGATGTATGTTTGAGCTGACACTGAACCTAACCCAAAACTCATTATACATGCTAATGTGGATAAAAAAGTTTGTTAAATTAAGAGACTTGAAATTATAAAAGAAAGGATCACCTCATGAGCCAGTGGGAGGGTCCCATTATCTGAATGGAGGCTGTCATTTGTGAGCTGCACCTGATGCGTTGTGGGTGCCAGCTGCTGTGAGTGAGCCTGGGTGACAGAATGAGAGACTGGATAAACCTACGACAGCCAGCGTCAAAGGATGTGCTCTGCTATTGTTGTAAGTACAAAATGAACATAACAAATTGAAATTCCAATTTGAACTATGTCAGCACAGTATGCTGAAATGGATGATGTGCTAAAATACATCATTCAAGTGTTTTGTCATAGCCCGGTGACAGGAATGGAGAGACACCTATAAACTCATGACAGCCAGCGTCAAAGCAGATGTGCTCATACAGCAAGAACAAATGAACATAACAAACTGGAAAACGAATTGAACTATGTCAGCACAGTATGTATTGAAATTACATGATGTGTGTTGCTAAAAACACATCATTCAAGTGTTTTGTGCTGTAAAGTGCCACATATGATACCGGCATATCAAAGCAACATGATCATGACAGTGATCCAGCTAAATGTAGATACTCTACCCAGAGTTTCTGTCCTGTGCTTGACAGCAGGAGGGGCACTGATCTTACGCTGCAGCGGGTTCGGCCTTGCACTGATGAGCTTCTTTAATTTCCATTTCAGAGTGGGCTCAGAGACTGCACACACACAATTACCCACAAATGAATACATGAAAAAGCACGCACAGACACAGAGACAATTATGCCTAAAGCCACATACAATGGAAACATGTACATAGTTCTCAAACTCACAGAACCTGATGATAAACAATATCACCTTACACAGTACATCTGCAGGAATGCACATACTACTTACTCTATTGATGCACTCAATTTTCATTTAAAAAAAAAAAAAAAAAAAAACTACGTTAAAGCAATCTGCAGCTCAGCTGAACCAAGCAAATACTTCAACCCTGGTCAATAGTGTAAAAAAGTTCCATGTTTACATTGGTCAGGTTCCAATAAGCCCAAACAAAACAATCAATCAGTGGCTGGCTTAGAGCAGATAAAAGGCAGCTTTGTATTGTCGCTGAGCCAAAAAAAGCACTGGAGGGTGTGTGTGTGTGCACGCTGGCACCTAAGGGTTCTAGGGCAACGCAAATAAATAATAGCTTTTTGAATGGTTAGCGTACTTGAAGAGATGAAAACCACTCCCACTCTCATTCACATGGTGAGGGACACCTGCTCTGGACTCTCACGCAGTTCATTTTACACATACCATAGTTATGTAACTGTTTTGGTCTGTGTGTCTTGTTGTCGCTGTTGTTTTTATGACTGGTCCTTCTCTCTAGCCCTGCAGGCCTGTTGCTTCATGAGCTTCCTTCATCTCACTTGAAATGACACTCTTGTGTATGTTTATTTTCTCCCTCATTTTCTCTAGCCCAGAATATGTATGTGATGACAGCTTGCTGAGACACTGAAAAGTATCACACTGAACAAAATATCCCACTGAAAAATGCAGTCACATAACTATGAGTCTAACTCAAATTACACAGAGCACACCACAAGAAGGACAGACCTGAAATGGAAAATTACCAGCGACCTTCACAGCTTTAACCCCCATCACAGACACAAACAGCTAGAGGCATCTCACCTGTCCTGCGCAGGGCGAGGTCCTTGCGCTGGTCACAGGGTGTAGGCTGAGGGTTTGGGGACATGTCAGGAACCGGTAGCCTAGGCAACCAAAACAACATTTCACAGCTTTACTCATTGGTATGAGGACATTTGCTCTATTACTTATTTTTAATCACCCTTCATTACATTTGTTAAAATCAGAAAGAGAAGATGCCACTTAATAATAAAAGGGGAATTAAGAAAGCATTTCACAACTGATCCATCCCTTCAACACTATCTGAATATAATTGTGGAGCTCTGCAGTATTACCAAAATAAATGTGCTGGGTTTGCAGCTCTCACAGTCTTATGTTCTGCTTTGAAGAAATACTGATGTTGGAACTCTGTTGTGCCTGTCTCTATGTCTCACCTGTATGCTGATGTAGGACTGGTGTGGTTGGGGGTAACCCTGTCATGGGAGGGCTGGCTCTTCATAATTATATGTTCCCGAAGTTTCTGCCTCACCAGGGGACTGGCTACAGCACCTGCCAGTCAATAAAATAACTGTCAGGAAAAAGGCAATGATTTGGATCACGTACAGCCAAGCAATAGGTAGACATACGGCCAACAGAGGGATTGATTATATTTTAAAAAATGAAAAAAATATTCTTGATGTTGAAATCTGAACAGTTTTTTGTCACATTGTACTACATACTACTGTTATATCAGTAAGCAGTTAGGAGACTTCTGAGGTAGGATCCAGGATATTTGTCACTTTCCTCTATGCTCTCTTCATTTCCTCTACATGGTAAAAATAAAAACAGCACAGAGTGCTTCCTGAAACAAGCGTATGTTCGACTTTGGTTTGATATGAGTACAAATTTCCTTGGAATCTGAGACTACATCACAGTACTGTTGGAAATCCCCTTCTTTTTCATTGAAACATACAGTGTGCTATGACTCAGATGAAAAGCACGTCAACAACCTTACGGTCTTTCAGAGAACCTCTGAAAACACATTACTGTATGTTACAGTACAGAGCATGTGATACGTGTGATACTCACTCTGCTCATTTTTATTCTTTCGTATCAGCTGCTGTAGCTCCTCTCTTTTCTCCTCCTCCATCTCTCTTGGCCTTTGTTCCATGTTATACTGCAAAGAAAAACATGAAAAGATATTAACACTGACCAGTCTTGCCTACTCTAACTATGCATATGAGATTTATACAAAAAGGAACACACATTGCAAATGTTACAGTCTCTGTATATAGTTGAATATTGTTGCAGGATTTGCATGGTGAACAACTCCATGTCTTGACAAAAGCAGGATATCCTTGCACTAGCAGTGCAGCATCAACCAGCTGATCTATGGTACACATCATTCAGAATCAAATGCTGAGACGGTGGTCTATTCACAGTAACCTGACCTACTTCCGGCAAAAGCAGCTGGCTTGTTCGTGTGGTTGATGTGGCACAGGATCTGGCTGCCTCTCACTGTGTGTTGTTCTTAAATTAAATGCTGATGCACTAATCTTGCAAGATGTGGCAAGACATGAGTTTTAAATTTCATGAGCATACTTAGTCATATTAAGCCTCTGAATATGTACTGACTGTTGATGATACAGAAACATTAAGGAGCGGTTGCTACTTATGTTTGGTGCTGTTGAGAGCGCTGTAGAGTGGTAGACTCCCCACACAAGAGGTTTCCTCTCACCTGCAAGCGCTGTTGGGAAAACTGGGAGCAATGCTGAGGTGTGAGGGGTCCCAGGAAGAAGGGAGGGCGGGGGGCCAGCATGGCCGAATCCGAGCCTGGATGTAACAACCTCTGGGTCACACTTAGGTCCATGGGCTGCTCCCCACGCATGGATAACGAAACCTGACTGCTGATGATCACATCCACTACAGATGAACAGAGGGACAGAAAAAGAGAGAATAACACATCACTCTGTGAGGGAAGGATAACACTGCCTATGCTAATGGGTGTCAGTGGGAGGGTGAGGCATATTTATTGTGTGAACATATGTCTCTGCAATACCTGTTACTTCATAGATTATAGGGTACTTTTTGTGTTGCACGCAATGATTTTTCAATGTCCTGCATGCTGGTCATCGACAGATCATCATCTTAAGAATATCGAAGGTAGTGCCAATATCTTTTATGTTCATAACACACAACATTGCCAGAGGAAGAATGTTTTGATCAGATATTAACAAAAAAAATCCCAGAACAATTGGAGCGTCATTTACTGTTTGTACTTTACATAAACATGATCAAGAGTGCACTCAGTTTATTTGGCATAAGTGTATGCCCAGATGTGTACTTGTACTTGAACTCTACACGTTCACCAGTCATATTTCATTTCATTCAAGTCTTCCTGCCTCTGGTGAACTGGCCATTGTCCAACACTGCATTCAGGAAAGCTAAAGAGAGGGGTGTTTGTGTGTGTTGGGGTTGGAGGGGCGCAAAAGAAAGAAAGAATGAAAGGGTGGTGAGCTGAATTTGAACACTGTGTGGTCAAAGCATTTGGGTCAGGTACATCAATCTGTCATCTCCCTTCCAGGTTTTACTAAAATGAAAGAAATAAAAAGCTAAATTTAGCACAAGTGAGACAATTGAAGCAAGCTTCAGTGTTCTAACTAAAGACAGATTTTTTATAGGTGCAGGGGAGTGAGAAAAGGTTTTGATCCATTTATGCAATCCAAAGGACACTGTAAATATGTTAGAGCAACCTTACTTTCACCACTACTGATTTAACTGTAGCATGAATTGAACAATATGGGCCTGATGGTATGACCTATAAAACATACAACAGACAAAAAGGCCAATGGTAACTGGTAGTGAGGAATCATCAACTGGAGGTTATTCTCAACTGTTGTGATGCATCATATCCATACAACAAAAACATATGGAAACTCACTGATCACTTGATACCTGAAACCAATAAACATTGGGAGGAATGTTTCGGCACTGATACAAAAGAAAAAGAGTCTATGGAAGGAGACACCTTGTTCCCTCTGGGGCAGAGGGACAACGGGAGGGAACTGGATGTGGAAATTTACTGAACTTGTATGCCTGAATGACTGCAACCCAGAATATTACTCAACATTACTCACATAATTCCTGTTAATGGACGTTTCTTTACTGGCATACCCTGCTGAAATACATTCACTGCTGTGGACAGCACTGAATCACAGTGACAACTTTGCAATGAAAACACCGCCTCTTACATCACAGTATCATACGTTTGCTTTACAATAATTCACTTGTTTTGGGAGTTATCCAGGAGTTAACAAATAAAAGATTATATTATCAAACCAACTACACTGATATGGCACACTGAAAAAGAGGGAAAATAAAAATGTAAAAACAAATACAGATAAGTCAAGTAGATGGTGTTTCTAGAGTTAAACACAGTGTTTTGAGGGCTTGGTCTTGCATATTTCCTATTACAGTAGCTCTAGCAAGCATGACTTACATGAAGCCTGCAATACTTCAATAAATTATCAGATCTAACTTTCAGCAGTGCAACAAAACAGCTCAAAACAAACCTCCAGGCTGTACCCAAGTGCCACTGAACTTCCCTCCTGTCTGGGCCAGAAGGTAAGTAGTACAGACCCAGGCAGTGCTATTTGGCCCTCATTCCCAACAGTAAAACTGACTCACAGAAAAATAATAATGTCTGTGAAGGCGTTACGGGTTGACTGAATTCCTCTGAAGAAGAAAACACTCCCACACTCTTATAACTGCAGGTCAAGTGAGACTTACACAAAGAAGAACATGAAAAAACTGGTGGGGAGTTAATAAGACCAGAATCATTTACAATACAAGATAATATAGAGCAGTTTAAGCTCCGGTTTCAGTTCTGTTGCCCTGCTTGACAGTGCAATACAGAGTTCATAATAACACTATCTGCTCATGTAGAGAGCCTTGTGTTTTCATGTTTTCTGTATATGTGAGACAGGGAACAACAGAGAGATGCACAAGCTTTTGTGTGAGAACTAAAACTTTGATGCATCATTATTTGTACATCTCATCATAGAGACTCAGGGAAACAGATGAATGACAAGTCTCTTGCAAACACTACACCTTGGAATCCTGCCTTGCCAGGTAACTCGAGGAAGCCAAGACATGTCAGACAAAGCTTCATCTCAAGAGAGACTTTCAGCTGGTCTATGTGTCTCTTGACTGTAGGTCACTGTTGTTGGCTTGTTTCTTTAAGCTTTTTACTATTAAAAAAATGTGAAAGAAAAAACAGGAAGTACCAGTTGCAGCAGAACGGTATGCATTACAAGAAGAATGTCTGTGTTTGCAAAGGAAATCAGACAATCACTGGAGGAGCAGGATGGTGGCAGTGGTAGCGGTGGTGGTGGGGACTAAAATAAACTGCATACACACCCTCTCTCTCTCTCTCTCTCTCTCACACACACACACACACACGCACACACACACAAACACATGATTACCAAACAAGTCAGCTCCCCTGAGAGAAAGGAAATGATCAGGAAGTCAGTCTTACTTCTCTTCTGCAACAGAAAAGAAACACCTGCAGTATATTTTTACCCTGAAAATACTGCGAAGACCAGGCTGCAGCAACCATATGTATCTGAATTCCTCTCACTTTGAACAATGTGTCAGTATGTTTGTATGTTTTCCCAGGGACACATGGTCTACACTGACTCAACTATATTCACTAAACATTTTCTATATATTTGAATTTTATATAAAAATCCACTTTTCCAAACAAATATGTCTGGTTGCTTTTCTACTGACACTGAAGCTGAGACTTTAGGCAAACTTAGACGGTGACTCATTATATGACTGGACACAAAACCAGCTCAGTCACTGCAGTGTGCGTTCAAAAGGCCGACTAAACAGTTAAGGTTTCTTAAACCTATACCCTAAAGGGTTTCAAAAGCTGCTGATTACTTCCTATCAAATTACCAAGAGCTCACTGCAAGAGGATATTTACAGTACATGCTTGTTTCAACATTACATTACAAAAGAGTAGAGCAATGATTCAGGTATTTTTAGCCAGTTTTGTTTGCCATGGTCTGCTATTCATCAACTGTGCTCTAAAAATGCAAGATGCATATTTCAAAATGGAAAAGAAATGCTATTTATAAGATAAAATCTGGAATGTTTTAAAAATAAGGAGAAGTGTATATAGATAAGATCTGTGTGCGTGCTTCTCTGTCTCTCATTTTCGCGTTGTGGTGCTAAAAATAGGCAGGAGACAAACTTCTGGTTTCTGTAATAGCATATTCGTTTCACAACCATCATCCTCCTTCTGTGGGCCTGCTGCAGTAACACAATGAAGCGTATATATATATATACACACACACACATACGGACACACCTGTATACACGCACAGGCTTTACTGCTGCGCACGCACGCACGCACACACACACAGACACACACAGACACACACAGACACACACAGACACACACACTCACACAGAAACAGTGACTTCCTGTTTCTAAAGTTAGCCTGCACCATAACATCCTCTCGGTTCATTTAGGCAAGCAGAAGCTGCTATTTTGGTTGAATGGCTTCACTGGTTCATTTCTGCAGCCTGAGAGAGTTACAGATGTCCTTCAGCAGTATTTATATGCACTGTGTGGCCCTAAAATGTGCTTTGTTTATTGTTGGGCTGAAGTGAACTCTACAGTGGTACTGAATAGGACTTCAGTCTGGAAGTCACACATCAGGGTAAATGCTAGTTACTATTTGTATACATAAACACAGGCAGCTTGAGCAGCAGACTTGAGGTTTATGCCTGGTTAGACGAGCAACAAAGCAGAAAGAGCAGAAGTTCAGAGGCAAAATGTCAACTACAATGTAAACAAATAATTTTAATATTGTTTCTAGTAACATAGAATACACGCAAACTTGTGCTGAGTGTAAATTCATTATGTTTACACTGGGTTCTGTATTAACAAGTGCACTCTCTCACACAAAAACAATTGTATAACAGCTTCTCGGCCATACTGGCCACCTTTGGCGGCTCCCCTCTGCCCGCCACCTATCCTTCTGTCCTTTCCTTCGTCCCTCCCCCATCCTTACGTTTACAGGAATCCACAGCTGTTGGGGACATTCTGTCCCTCTGCTTCTGAGCAGCTGGAGTATCAATCTCCTTATGTGTGCATCCATATGTGTGTGTGCTCCTAAGTGTCCATCCTAAACACGCCAAGATATTAATAGCTTGCAGTTGTTTCTTTTGAGTGTACACAGCAGGTCTTTGTGTTTGCATAAGTAGGATCTGCTTGTGCGACAGTTGAGGGTGCGTGTACACATGTATCAGTGCATCAGTGCTTGCCTGTGTTGGTGCCAGTGTATTAATAGTGCCCATTTGTTTCTTTTGAAGGATCACTGTGGCTCTTTGTGCAAGTTTAAGTACATGTAACCAAGGCGGTTTATTTTTAGTGTCACCTGTCAGTAAACACTTGTGTTATTGTATTTAATCAAGTGCACATATGTGTTGGGACACTGAGTTTGTGCGTTGCTGTTTTTCTCAACATATTAATAGCATCATACCACGTGTTTTTATGAGTGTCTGGCATGTGTGTGTGCTTGTAAGTGTATTAATAGCATTACCAATTGCCCACACATGTTTCTGTATGCGTATGGCGTGTGCGCAAGTGGCTATCAATAATTTCAACCTCATGTATTCGCCATATAGCAAAAGGATGTTAATGGAGAATTGACCACTATGAGTGAGGTGCTGATACTGGATGATATTGGTTTATTTCAGCATAGCAAATATGTTGTTATGTTGTAGATATGTGAACAAAAATATGCAGCGCATAAATGTTTTATAGGCTGCATTTTCAGGTATGTTCTGATTCTCACTTGTCCTCATTCAAGTTTAACATTTTTGTTGTATTTGTTTAAATTTATCAATAATGATTACACTTTCAGTGAAGTCGACTATATTAAATGTACTGCTATATTTATAGTTTATAGTTACTGTCATCTGTGATAATGAAATTTTATATCTATAAGATACCACATCCTGCATTACTATCAATCTGTCACAATTTTTTTTAGGGCTGTGACTAACACCTAATTCCAAAATTCATTAATCAGCAGATTGTATTTTAATTAGTCGAGAAAAACAATCTGCTTATCAGCAATCTTAATAGTTTTCCATAAAATAGTGAAAAAAGTCAGTTTCACAAAGAGCCCAAGATGATCACTTTGAATTGTTTGTTCTGTCCAACCAGCAGTCCAAAATGTAAAGCTATTCAGTTTACAGTGATAAGAATACAGAGAGAAGCAGCACATTCTCATGTTTAAGAAGCTGGAGCCAGAGAATAGCTGGCATTTACATTTGAAAAATTATCAGTATGATAATTTGATTATCATGGTACTTCTGTTGCTCAACTAACTGATTGTTTCAGATTTAAAAACAAATATAGCCAATCTATTATTTTGCATTTGTTTACCCATGCAGTTAAACTGTGTAAAGCATACACATAAAGCACTGCTTATTTCCTTATCCCCCCAAGGTTTATGAAACAATAACTTGCTATTGCCATGACATAAGACTGATACAGTCCTACACTTGACTGTCAGCAGGATAACAGCACAAGCAGATATAAGATTCCTCTGTTGTGTAGTCTTTTCTTTCTTTCTCTCATAGTCATCAGTACTGTTTTGTACTGTCCCGGCCACTCTCTTCAGCCAAACGGTCAGAGGTCAGACACTTATAAGACTTCTCTTGATCTCGTGTCCCTGAGGCGGCGCGGGAAAAAGGTGAGGGGTCGCCAGCTCACTGTAGAGTTGTGCGCATATGACAGAGTGTCACAAGCTAGCCTGCTCTTCAATGTGCTTCTCCAGCTTGATTTCTCACAGCCAAAACAGACTGACAATTGTTGAAATTGTTTCATTATTTCTCCTTTGGGTTCTAAAAGGTCATCGTTTTTGGAGGAGGAAAACATAGCTAAATTTGGCCCAGGGTGCTGTCATACGGTTGGCATGAGACTGAAACTTTGTCTTGCCCAAGAACGTACACAATGTGTTACTGCTAATAGAGTTGGCACTGATTCTTTCATGACTTGGCAGGTGCTTCTCTTTCATAACAGAGAGAGGTAACACAGTAGATTTTTATTAATAAACACCCTCATTCAGACATACCATACACAAATTATCACCTTAACTTTGCCCTCTATTATGCAAATCAAGACATGAGCTACCATTTGACCTGACAGCAACACCAGCTCACTTCCTTTATGTACTTCAAAAGAAACAGCAACCGATCATCTGAGCATGGACTGATTCAGGTCAGTGGTCTGCAGACCTCATCTCAACCCACAGACACCCTCTGCACTGTGATCCTAACATTACCAGATGTTACTTGAGGAAATAAGGCCTTTACACTCCCCCATACACACACAGAATTACTGGCATGTATTTATTTTTTACATGTAAAAACTCAACGGCTGGCATAAAGATGATTTGACTGAGAGAACAGGTTCTCATGCCCACTTCCTAGTATAAGTCGCCCATGTGTCTGCAGTATTTGGTGTATCACAATCTGTTATTGCACACTAGGTTGGAAGGCTATGTACACAAAAGGGCTTCTTTGTTTCAAATACACCCTGCAGTCAGTAAGAATAAGGTTACTGTCTTCTGGCAATAGCCTGCTTTTACTGCTGGGTTTGATAAAGTTACTGTCTTTGTTTGAACTTTGTTGATTTCCCTAATACACTCCATCTTTTTGCCCTCTCTCTCTCACACACACACACAAATACACACTTGCATGATACACAAGCAGAGTGATGATCCTGTTGCTGTGTTTTTGAGGAGCAGAGTGTATCAGCAGTCAGCTGAGTTGATCTTAAATCAGGAACAGGAAATGTGATCTGGGGCTCTGGCCAGCCCAGAACACTGTCCCTATTGTCAGCACACTGCTGTGGCTAACACTGGGAAAACACTGGGGACTTTTAAAGGTTATCTGTCTTGGGAAAAGGTTGATATTCACTTTCACAACTAGCCTGCCACCCAAAATGGATTCCTGATGATGGCCTGATCACTAAATATTACTTTGTCTTTGTTTTACTTCTTACTATAAATGTAAAAGCCAATCTCAGGTCAATAAGAGGTCAGTGAAGAAGCTAATCCAACTAATTCTCATCAGTGTTTACTCAACTAGAGTTGAAATACTAGTCAAGTACATTGGAAATAAGTGATTAATTGTGTTAGATCCCTAACTCATCCTACCTCATCTTAGTTGTCATTGCATCATGCAAAGTAAAAAAATATAACAATCTACTGAACTCTTTGACTTAAGTAGAGGACATTTGTGAATATGTGTCCCATCTAGAACACAATGCTTTGTGAAACTATTTTTACAATCAAATAACTGTTTAGCATTTCAGTCATTTGCTAAGCAATGATACAAAGCATTTGCTGGTTTCAGCTTGTCAACTGTGAGGATTTGTTACTGTTATTTGTCTTATATGATAATATTCAACAGTTTTTGGATTCTGGACTATTGATCAGACAGACTGTTGAGACAGGCATTTTAAAGATCAATTAAAGATTAATCAAGAATTTATCAGCACATTGATCGATAATGAAAGTAACAGTCAGTTACAGCCCTAGTCCCATCTCACCAACATCTCAACATTTTAGAGATTCATCTATTAGTAAATTGACATAAAATGAGTTGTCGTACAATATGATAATCAATTAATATTTAAGTATTTATTTGAGAAAGTCATTTATAATTGTAAATTGAATATTTTTGAGTTTTGGACTAATAGTCAATAGATAAAACAACACTTTTTTGTAACATTTTCTAAACAAAGTGATTAATGGAATATTCATGAAAATAATAGATAAATCTATAAGGAAATAAATTTTTAATGCAGCTCTACTTCCAACTCAGAGAAGGACTAATAAAAAATCCAAACAGGTAAGCATTCAAGATTTCTAATTCTGGCCTCATTGAATTGTACTAATTATATGTACATTCAAGACTTTCACATTCAAACTCTCACACAAGACAACTGTCACATCTCTCTGCCACCTGTTTCAAAACAGTATGTGTCAAACCACACGGTGAGTTGAATGTTCATAAACATGATCATCTTATGAGTTTTAAATAACTGTGACTTTCTATTAGATGGCAGAACAGTATGCAAAGTGAAACCCAGCTTCATACCTCATGGGCAAGTGATAACAACAATGACCGCTAGCAACCACACCACATCGCAACCGTCTGATACAAACGATATGAATTCCTAGCTATAGCGCCGATTACCTAACAACTAGTTAGACTCACAGCTGATGCCAGCTGTAGGAGGAAAGAGCTGACTGCAGTCGGCATGAAAAAATGTCTTGAATGTAGACAAACCACACAGACAGGGAGACAAGCGGTAGGAATAATTTTCTTTGTCCATAAGACGATGAGGCCTGTTCAGTAAAGATGACTGTGACCGAGCCAAACCCACAGTCACAACACGTGGAGCAAGGGGGGCTTTTGTGATCAACCGCTTGGGTAAGATGACGCTGATCATGTAGCATGAAGGGTTGGTGACTATGATCAAAGTCTTTATTCAGTGATACGCTTTCGTAAACACATGCATGCCTGGATACGGTATTTGCAGGCTGTACAGACAATCCCGCAAGCACACAGGTAGACACTCACCCATTCAAGGTAGTAATGATCACTGCCGGTTATCTGAGATGATGAGGGGAAAAAAATGGGGGAGCGAAGGAGAGATCTAAAAGGAAACAGAAAGGGGGCAGAGGAGTGTAGGTGGTGTCGATTCCTTTGGCATGGCCCACATGAAACTAATGTAACCGTATCCCCACAACAGCGCCGAGGCTATGACCTCATCCCGTCCAGAGAGGGAACCTGGACACATGAGAACAGTATTCCATGCATGGCTGCTGCCGCTCGTGCATGTGTGGATGTGTATGAGTGAGTGTGAGTGAGTGAGTGTGTGTTTGAGTGTGTGTGCTGTATTATGACAGAAGTTGTAAAAATTGTTAGATCCCACCCAAGCCCCTTCAGTCCCCAGAAAATGAAAACACAGCTGCCCACCCCACAGCCTATCAAACAACCAAGCGTTTGTTGCCTAGTGGTGAGTGAGTCAAACTTTTCAATGACGTTATGGGCAGAAATACATCCAATAGGAAATTCTACACTTGCACTCACAATGAGCCCTTAATGCTACAATTACACAATTATTTGCCCTATTTATCGCCTTAAAATAGCTTCACTGCCTGTCAGATTAAGGTAATTACCAGGGCACCTGGAGTTACACAGTCAATTAGTTCAGACAGGTAATGAGGCATTTACTTTTTCAGACTGCAGTATCTGACACTGGCTCATGACCTCATACACTTAGTCTGATTTTGTAAATGATTAGTTGGCCATTTTTGTCTGCTGTATTTCTTTCGGAAAACATCAAACTGTTATTGAAAATCTCAGTCAGGTGAGTTTTTACACCTGCTGAGTCTGGACACAAGCCAGACAGAAGGATAACACGGATTCATGGCAGCTTTGATGGCAGTCAGCTGAAATTTAGTTCACATTTTCACCACAAGAGAGTAAAACTTTCAGTTCAAGTATTTCAGCTGACACGACCTGTTGTACACAAACGCAGCGGTAACAGTCAAGACATCCTTTAAATAAAGTTTATAAGTAGTTACAACTCTTAAACGCGTTTGCTAGCTACTTCACAGTGCACGTTAGCAAATTTAAAGATCGCCTACCTTTTGGAGGTGAAGTTCAATTTCATGCGATATCGGAGGGACAAACACTAAGTTTTAAAGTAGAAAATTCAAGTCAGACAAAGGAGAGGGCGGATAAAAACTTCGTCCAGCCGTCTGTCCGTATCATTTTGGGTCTTTCTTTTTTAACTGAACTTGTCGTTGTGTGACCGTTAGCTGTCCGTTCTTCCCTAACAAAATCAAAAACGCTGGTTCCAGCCGTCAGCACGCGCCGCTGTCAGAGCTGTATTCAAGCCAAGCTCAGCACCTGAAGATTATTAGGTAATTATGTAAGAAAAACACTGTGTACCGTCACCGAAAGCTGCTCTCTACGTCGGTGTCTCCTCCTCACTGAGTGTGTGTATGTGTGTGACGGTGGTGAAACTGCTGATAAAACCTGCTGGGAGTCTCACTTTCATCCGTGCGCGCTGCTGGTGTGAGGGCTCCATCTGCTGAACTCAGCTGGGTAAGGATGCTGCGTATGTGTATGTGTGTGTGAGTTAAAACGAACCCCTTGGCACAGATAGGTAAAAGCCCCACCATCACTGGGACATAAAACGGCCACAGAGTCATTTTGTGTCCCTTTGCGGATGTGCTGTGTCCGTCTCTTTATAGCATAGGAATAGGAGGCATTTAATAGGCAATAGACTAGTTGTCCTTTCCTATATTCTGGTGCCTTTTAACAGGTGGTAACTGGCTATACCAGCATGGGAATCACATAGTTGAAGATATTAAAAAGCTAAAAGTAAAGAAATTGATCCAACATTTTTTATCTAAACTTGAGGATCTCTTTTTGCTCACACGCAGTTGCAATTTCTGTTAAGTTAATTTCTTGAATCTAATCAAATCAATGAGTGAAGTGGAGAGAAGAACTGTGGTCAAAGTGCCCCTGCATCCTCTAATAAACTACAATCATCTTCCAAACATTTCTACTACTATGAAGACTCACCAGCACCTGAGGCCCATGCACAAGCAAACCTATGCACATGAGATGAGCTCTGTTTTTTAAAATTATCTTGAGTGGGAGAAATCAGTCAATCACGTTCTTGGCAATTGGAGACAATTTTGTGATCTAGTTTATACATGAGCCAGGCTTTTATTTGTGACAACAGGTAGCAGCTGGCCATTATAAGGGACTCTGCTAAACATGCACTGATTACTACCAGCGATAACTTACTTTCCTCTTCTTTGTAAAAAAAAAAGAAAAAAAAAGACCAAAAATACACCAGTCTCCTCTACAATATCAATCAGAAGAAATCTCCCTCCTTATCTTTCACTATTTTTCTAGTGTTAATCTTAACATTATATAGCTTTGGTATAGAGATCTTGTAACATACACAAGAAGGTCACAAGCAACAGATGAACCTAATATGACCATTTACTATTAAACTGTTAAACATTTGTTTATTAACGTTGTTTATAGACACCACATTGCAGATATTCACACAAATTAAATATAGATAATGAATTTATCTGCCAATTATGTAGATCTGCTGATGATATGGCATTCATTGCTGCAGAAGAAAGACACAAACAAAGAGCTGAAATATTTCCATTTAAGTTATATGGATTTTAGATTCTTTTTTGACTGCAGTCTACATTTTACAGCAGATACAGTATATCTTTAAGCAATGCAACATCTGTATCTGTGGTACACTTTTTATAGCATCAGACAGGATATTTTTAAGGGAAGTGGTGAGCTTGGCCAGAAGTAAATACAGCCATCAAAATGATTGGAAAACCACAGACAGAAATGTTAAAAATATATCTGCATATCAGGCCTCAAATACTACACATCTCTTTACATCCACTTTACAACAAATTTGATCTGCTTCATGCAGAAGTTGTTGTACAGCCTCCAGAACCTCTAAAAACATTGAAAAGGTTATTTATACCATTAAATTCAGTTTTCTTGAATTCTTGATATGCTGCCAACTTAACATGCAGCTTGCTTGGTGCCACTGTGTTTTTTTTTTTTTTACTGCACTCTACATGTGCCTTTTTCCTGATTTTATTGTATTGTATCTTTATTTTGAGATCTTGCCAACTTGTGAAGCCAAAGGCAAATTTTCACCCGTTAACAACAAAGTTCAGTTCTGTTTGGGATATGCGCTGATGCATACATGCAAATCCAGACATACACCAACACAAAGTTGGTTCATTTGCATAGTGTTGTCTGTTACAACGCTATCTGTCCCAGACTGAACTCTAACTGTCTCTCACAGATTCCTCAACCCTGCTTGAGGACAAATCCACACTTTGCAGTACAGAAGTCCACATCATTTGATCCATGAAGATAAACCAGTCAGGGTCAAAACAACTACTAAAGGATTTTGAGCTAGGCCAGACTCTCATTTCATGTGACCCAGAGATTGGTCCTGCTCCTGGGAAGTTTGCTGTTGTTCAGTTAAATTATGTTGTTCAGGGAAAATTACAGCCCGAGTTTAAAAACAGAGCTATCAACAACACTGACTCTAATTCCAACAACAGTATGTCTTTTCCCCTGTGCTCTTGGCAGGGCTTAACAGTCCATCCCTCAGTCACGGGGTCTGACTGTGGCCTGAATAATTTGAGATACGTAGAAGCAAATTGAATTTCATAGCAGGTCTTCCATTTTGAACAGCACATGCTTGAGACAGACCTCCTTCTATTTGCAGATGTAGAGAATGCATCGTAATGGTTGCTTCCTGAGTTATATCTTTTTCTGGAATTAGTTAATTTATAAAGAGTTTCCATTTGGAACAGCATATATCTCAAAATGTGTTTATTTACAGTTTTGACATAGCCTTTGCAAATAATCTCATCAGACAATATCAGCATGTCATGATTATATTAAACACATTAAATACTAATCATTCATAAAATGTAATGTGTAATTTAATATTGCTAGTGGCCATTGTAAGTGTTTGTTTGTTGTTGGCACCAGCATGTGTTTCTGTTAACATGTCATCATAATATGTCAATGGAGCTCTCCCTTCTTATCTTTCCCCCTCACACCATTTCTACACTGTCTCTTCCGTCATAAGGGCAGTGCTGCTGCTGGTTAGCATGTGGGGGGTTTGGATCTGTGTGTGTGTGTGTGTGTGTGTGTCGGGCTACCTGTGTGTGTGTGTGTGTATGACTGACTGGATCATAGAGAAAGGGACGGTCTTTAGACCCTTCAATAAAAACATCTCCATCTTACAGTACAATGAAAGTATGAGAGAGATGCTGTGGAAAAGTCTTCACCAGACCCTCACAGAGATGTGATTTTATACAAGAGGATTTTAAAAACTGAAAGCTGTAGCAGCGAAGAATTGCAAAAGACACATATGGCATACATGGGTAGGACTCCAAGGTAGAGTTTTGTGGCCAGGAGGGCTCACTCCTCTTCCAGTCACAGGAAGCCAGTAGGAATGAGAGGAATGCAGTCAGGCAATACGGTGATGGAGGGAGCAGCAGTTGCAGGGCAGATTGCCAAGACGAATGAAAGAAAAGGAGGGAGTCAAGGAAAGATAGGGACAATGAGAAAGTGATTGGAGAGTAGAAAAGGCTGGGACACAAATAATTAAGATGCACGATCAGGCAAAAACCAACATTGGCAGGCCTCCAGAGCCACGCAGACGTGCTCACATAAACAAAAACAAACACCCATTGGTGGCTTTTGTAGTCGCATGTGGTGCGAGTGTAATTGTTCTCTCTGGTATTGACAGTTTGATGTGGATAATGTGCGTGATGTTAGAGGAGTCACTGACAGAGATGCCTCAGTACATTATTCTGACATGTGGAATGTGAGCAGCTATCAGTCAGACAGATTTCCTGGTAACGGGTGGAGGCTGGGGGTCCACAAACAATTTGTTTTTTACTATCTAGGGGGTCATCCTCCCTTACAGACACACACATGCATGCAGAGACATGCACTGTCCTGTAGACAGTACAGTGAAGCATGCACACGGATACACACAACATATGGCCAACTTTTTTTTAAAAAAATCTGTTTTTCTCATTTTCAGTTTGACAATTTAGTAAAGTCAGTTTTATTTTTATAGTGGAAAATGACCAATGTTTCTGCAATATATACAACAAATTAAACACTCTTTCTCCACAAAAAACCCTTCAACAGGAAAAAAGGGAGAGTCCTTGGGAAGTGAAACAGAAGAGGTACCTCCTCCAGGACTGACAGACATGAAATAGGTGTCATATATAGAGTAGACAGAATTAGTAGTAGTGTTAGTGATAAGTAACTGGTAAGATGCGACGGTATGATAGACTTGCTGCACTAATCACTATTTTGATGTTAAAAATTGATAAGATCAGAAGTGTTATGTGAAGTTTCTTCACTTATTCTCTCTCTCTCTCTATCACTCTCTCATAACATCATTGTTTTGGTTTTACAGCTCAAAACTTTACTGCTTTGATTCATTCTCACCACTCAAATCAATCTCGTTTTCAGCTTCACCAGGCAGCTTTTTTTTTTTTTTAGAAAGCTGTAACAAACCTTCTGTATGCTACTTGCCCAGCAACAAACAGCAGACAAACAAAGTTAGCGAGGTGTTAAATCACAACTTAAAGTGGAGTACAGTTCAATTAAACGAAAAATCCACAAACCACGTTGCCTTGTTGCATACATAAAAGAAAAAAAGGTTCCATTTCATATGTAACAAAAGTGGTTGCAGAGATGCACAGTCTCACTCTCTTTATAATAAAGACCATTGCACGTGTTCAGGTAGGCCCCACGAAGCTGTAGCTAGCAGCTGTGTGGTAACTTTGAACCGAGAAGTCGCTGGAGGCTGCTCGCAGCGGTGGGTAGCCTCTAAAGCCTTTCCATTCCCGAGAGCAAAGCAAAGTCAACCCACAGAGGGGAGAGATAGCACTTAGCACTCGCCTAGTTTCTCTGGAAACTGACTGTGATGCTGGAAAGAGTTGCTTTACGACGCCTTCACACTCCCGTGTGCACACATGTGGAAAAACGTCAAAACACAGTTCAGAACAGTGTGTGCCCCTTTGAAAAGGTTTGTGACGTGTCTTTTAAAACTACTACAGTCAAACTGAACAGTGGTGATTTCACAGAAGCTCCTGTGATCTTAATGCTAGTTTGAAAAAGTCTTGTGGTGCCTGTTGGTTATTATACTGTAGAAAAATGAAGAACATTGATAGGCCTGAACATCCGGTAGCTTAACATTATGGGAACAACCACACGTTTCTGAAAATGCCCCTGCATATTAACTCACATTATGGCCTGGATGTTAAAGTAAACAGAGAGAGGTGTGAAAAGGTGAGTCATTAAAAAGTCATTAAAATCTGTTATACGTCCTGCTAATAGTGGTTTCCATCTCTGAACTGTAATTTCTGAAACTGTCTACATCCTCCTCCACAACGAAATCCCTCTGACAGTGTTTCCCTGTACAATTAAGACTTCCCTGTGGCAGTAACATTCAAATTAACTACTGCTGTAGTGGATCAGATTCTTGCAGTAAAAATACTTTTCCACAAGGGGGTGGTGCTCAAATAAATGACTACATCTATTGTTTATTACCTATACACAAACAACAGCCCGTTCAGGTGTAAGGGATGGTATACTCTGGACCACTCGTTAGTATCACGCACATCAAGCACCCATCTTGAGTTCTTTCCTCATCCCTTTATGGCACTCACTTGACCCCAGTTGGCAGTTTCTGCTGTCATGAAGAACCCTCTTCAGACCAGAGCAGACTTAATGAGAGGTGATCTCTATTTGGATTGCCATACTTTCGGCCCTACTGTACGGCCAAGTTACTCTACTGTCCTTCTGCAAGTTGGAAAATGTAATGCACCAGTGCAAATCCAAAAAAGTGATTTTGGTAATGGAAAACAAAGATGTACATAAGTTTTGATTGGACTGACACTAGTACAGAAAATAAAACCCTTCTCAACAAGTCATTACTGATGGAGGTTTCCATAAGCAAACAATGACCTTTAAGGGAAAGCCTAAATACAGTACACAAGACAAGTGTTGCAGATTTGAAACTGAAACACAACGCACACAACATTGTTTTCCTCTCTGTTCCCTCAGTCGACACCCACCCGTGCTGTGACTCCCTCTCAGAGATGTAGTCTGAGTCGTTGACCCCTAGAGAGGGAGAGTTATGTCCCCTGAGGGCCACTTCCAGCTGACTGTGGCCTCTTAGCCTGCTGCCCCTTGACCTTTACAAACCAAACAAACACAGAGACTGATGATTTATCACAAAGACAGAAATACGGACGCTCAAGTTTATTGAGCTATTTATACAGTTTGGCTGCTCGGACTGGTTTCCCACTTTGCACAGGACAATTTTTTGTTCTCCCCTAATTAAACTAAATATGGCTTCTCAATAGCAACTAACAAGGAATTTAATTATCAGTGAATCCATCATTTATTTTACTCATGTTAATCTGTTGACTATGTGGTCTATAAAGTGACCATCACAAGTTCTCTAGTCCCCAAGATGATGTCTTGTTAAATACAACCACAAAGTCAGTATACTATCATAGATGTAATGTACAAAAACATTTACATTTTAGTATCTGGAACCTGTTTTTTTTGTTGTTTTTTTTTGACTAAACATTTCTGCCCTAAGTTCATACTAAGAATCTGTAAACCATTCAATATGACAAAGGGTGCTTTTAGCTAACGATCTCATTTTAAAGGCTTTAGTTCAGCAGAGCATTTTTCAGATTTTGAGTAAGACTAATTTTAATGGATGGATGAGGAGACACAATAATATGATTATCAGGTAATCAGGGGATCAGTTTTGATTATGCTGAAACACTGAACTCCTAGAATTTATTAAACATCATACATAAGTTTGGACAGGGTGGCATCTGTCCAAGTAGAGTTTGTAATCTTTCCGCTCCAGTTTGCTAAGTTTTTATCAGTGCCTAACTCCCTACATCAATTTGTGCTCATCACCGCACGTATAAGGACAAACAAACAACACCATGAATGTCATCATTATACCCCCATTATTTTCGGAGAGGACACAGAGCAGTTAAAGTCTGATTTATTGCCCAACAAACCACGTAGACAAGTCTCTAAAAATGGAGCAGCACGGGAGAGTAAAAATAGAGCGAAAGTTTAGTGTTTTGGGCAAGAGAGCAAGCAAAGGCTGAGGCCAGCATTTCATCTTTATATACAGTGCACAAAAAAACAAGGAGGAAATGAGTGAAAAGCTAAAGCTGCCATACAGTGGACTCTCCTTAGATTCAACCCACTTTCTAATAATGTGGTTTTAAGCATGTGCCAGCAGGATGTGATGTACAAGACTGGTTAGAGATTTATAAAAGTCATGTGTCTGTGGGCGAGAGATGTATGCACGCATAAGCAAGATTTGACAACTCAAGCATGTCAACACTACAGTTTTTGCTCCTTGCTTGAAAACAGTTATTCAGTACAAAGGATAGCCAGTGTTGTGACAACAAGTTACTTAACCCTGACTGTGTCAACTAAACCTCTTTCTAGCCCTTTGCTGAACACCTTCTCTTCCTCATCGCTGTCTCTTTGCTTGTTTCCTTCAGCATTACAGTGAAGGACTGTGGTTGTGTGACTCCTCATTCTTTGCACTCTAATACTTTTCGTGGACAGACTAGCTCTCCAGGGTGGGTGGGTCTGTTTCCAATTTTCTCCCCTTCCCTGTCCTGAGAAACAACACTTCCAAAACCAAACAAATAAAACCCCCACAAAAAAGTTCAATTTTTTTTTCCTGTTGCTGACCAGTTTTTCCTCTAAACATTCCTGCGCATTTATATGTCTACATGATTTTGAAGCTTTTGCAGTGATATCAGTGTGTAACTGCCTCTCTGAATCCAGAACAAACCCAAGCTTCTCACAGCTCAAGCCAACCAAACCTGACCATCTGCTGGTAGCAACAGCACATAGTGAAGACTCAGACCAACAACTGGACTTAGAGAATCAGTCTGGACAAAATTGTGTAAATATCTGCAGCTAGAGTCCTCTCTTTACCGTATAATAAATAAAAGATTGATGTACTTTCCCAGTAATTTACAGTCATTTTTAAATGCAGCTTTCACACACTTTTTCAGAGATAGATATATATTATGCACAAAGGTGTTAGATCTCTTACCAGTTTTGGGTGCTGACATCCAGTGAGAGGTCCCACCGTGCTCCCACAGCAGTCCAGTCAATCACAGAGGCAGCAGTCGGACAGGCTGGGAGGCTCGGGGGAGAAGATAGATCCTGCTTTGACGGGGGAGTGGTGCAGCGCTGCTGGAGCCCGGCTGTGCACTGACAGAGAGAGTCACAGTCAACTGCTTGACACAACGGGCTCCCTCTGACTTTTCTATCTTGCACTTCCTCTCATGTGAGCTCAACTATCTCTCTCTCTCTCTTCTTACTCACTCACTCTCTCAATCTCTTTTTCAGAGAAGACACAGTTGCTCTGCCCTATCACCCCACTGTAACTTTTTGTCAGTGCTGCCCCTGCACCAGAACCTCCGGGGAGGGAGGGGAGGAGGGATGTGTGCCTGTGGTGTGTGTGTGTGTGTGTGTGTGTGTGCGTGTGCATCTGTGTATGGTGGAGAGAGAGAGAGAGAAAAGAGAGAGAGCAGCAGATTGTGTAGCTGCTTGTGTCTGACAGACAATAGCAGGAAGTGTTGCTTTAGGATGCACAAAGTACACAGAGCCCAAATAACTAAGTTGCATGAAGCATTACAAGTGTTAAAAGACATATTACAATGATTTTACACTTTTGCTTGTTAAATTGAGAGCAATATCGCTGTGAACAAAAATGTGCAAAGTGAGTTTCTCGTTAGTGTGTCTCAGTGTTGTCATTTATTTAAGTACTAGAGCATGTTTATACTACTTGTAGCCGGAAATGTGTGTTGGTGATGAAAATGGCTCTAAAGCAGTTGTTAAAAGGGTAGACTAATCACTGAAACCAAAGAGTGACTATTTAATGTTTATTAAACAATATTTTAATTTAATTTAACAGAATTTAGGTACACTTCATATGGCTTATTTATACGTTTTTCCACAGTGAGTGATAATCACAGCTCATTTAGTGGTTCACTTTACCATTCTTCCTGTACTTAGATAACTTCAATATGTATTACTTTCAAGAGATGCAACCATAGAGGCATGTGCTGCTGCACATAAACCCATTTCGCCAGTTATTCAAAGGCAGTTTACTCACAGTGCTTATCAAAGGTAAGATAACTGGCATGTGCACTGAGCTGCTTTTTAACCAAGACCCAGTCAAGTCTAACTCTAAACACACAAATGGAGCATTCAGTGTGATTACTTACACAAGGCGACATATTTCCACCACCATTTCCAGCCTGAGTGATATTAACAAGGAGAACACAGCAGAAGATTAGAACAATTCACAGTATGTGTATACTTTAACTAATTATAATAGTTTATGTCACCTATCTACCTCTGCAAACATACCGATAAGCTGTCTGAGTCATTCTGGTTTATGAAATTTTAGAGGACCAGGTAAATACGTTACAACTGTGACAGAAATGTCTCTTTCAGGTACAGTATTTGGTAAACGACATTTCCGGGAAATACAAAACGGAAAAGACGAGTATGTGGTTTTCAACAGATTGCCACCGCTTGAGCTCATATTAAATAATTCATTCATACAAACACAACATCAGAGAGCTTGAAAAGGCAGAACCCGTAACATTTTTAGTGGATACAACAAATAAACTGCGGGATGAGAAATGGAGCACACGATTCAAAAATATTCATCACTGATTTTCAACATAACAATGCGCCTGACAGACGATCAGTGGCTAGCAGTGTGCTGCAGCCATCTGGCTATAGACATTAGTTGTTGAATTCCACCAATGCTGATTTTATGGCGGCCTAGTCTGCATGATTGTCTTTTTTCCGTGGGAAGAGAAATGCAGCTTGTGGTCGACAGCCCTCCTGACCCCAACTGCTGTGTGGCCTGGCTCCTCCACACCGCGCTAGCAGTCATGGATCAGCTTTCTGGTTCAAATGTAACTTCATCCTTTGGGAAACATACTGACCAAAGGAAACCTATGTTTGGGGTCATGACCCATTGTCTTCATGGCAAGTGAGGGATTTCTGAGCCCGTTTGCCCTGGTCTCAGTTTCTCCTCAAAACAAACTTTTATGAGGAAAGAACTGTGATGTGCAAACTTTAAATTCCATATAAAGAGTGACAAATTGATGGTTGTTCTTATTATATTTGTAAGATAAACTTCAGGAGTGCATGTTTGTGCCTCTAGTGGAAAAGTATTTGGAATTTAAAAGAATTGCTTTGCCTGTCAACATTTCTGATCCAACCTCCTAGAGACCCATTTCCCAGACCCCGACTTCAGCCACTGTGACAGCGTGGTGGGTTCAGATATACACAAAAGAAACAATCTGAATTAGATGAGCCCAGCTCAGCCCTGTGAACACAAATTCTCACAATCTGGTGTGTCTGAAGGAGTTAAACTACATAGAGGGATGTGGTTGAGTTGAACAAAAAGCTAAACTGTAAGAAGCACGACAGGAGTCCTTGAAGAATATAATGGATTCAGACCCTGAAACATATAAGGTGTACACAGTTGTTAACAGACTATAAAGCATCAGGGTGAGGAGATAAGTGGGCTTTATTCAGATAGAGTTGAGAGAAAATCGCAAGGAGGGAAAAACATTGAAATGTCTTATCAGCATGTGAATGACCATCTTTTTTTTTCTATTATCCATTTCAACTATCTAATTTATACAAGGATTGCCCCTCATGGTTTTGGTAGAAATTTCACAGAGCAGTACTAAAACTTTTCAGTTGTTTTCAGCACTGATTTTCCAAAATCTTTTCTTTTCCTATTGGTCTGGTATCATTTGAAATGTTTGCTTGTATATAATCTGATACATAATAAGTGAGTTTTTCGGGGACCAAGACCAAAACATTTTTTGACACTTACAGAAGTATGACGATGCCCTTTATCAGCCCTTTTACCTATTTCCTACAAAAGTTCTTAGATCTAAATTAGTGTCTAACATAAACAAGTGTGTAAGAATTTTGCTCAGAGAATGTCTTAAATGAAATTATTTCATTTATATATCTGGTACTATTTGATAAATTAATACATTAAAGAGTAAGTATTATATTTAATATTGTTATCGTTAGCAAATATCATGAAGAACAGTTTTAAAGTTTAAAATATTATTTTGGAAACAGCTTTAAAAGTTTTTGGACAACGAGGGACCCTGTTGCAGAAATAAGAAACATGGGTTACATTAGGCTTGTTAGACAAGTGTATATCAATATTATTATTTCAGTTTTTATGGATTTGTTTCAACTAGAATAGTTATATCTATATAACAAGAAAATGTGTAAACTGCAATTGTTGCTGCTGGTCCTGGAGTTCATTATCTCATCCACGTAATGAACACATACTAGTTGGGTGGCTACCATTCTCCCATATGTTAAAACTTATATATTCACTGCACATAGACACATTTTCATACTGCTACTAATGGAATACATGATATGATTTCAGTGTTTGTTCTTTGACTCCTGATTCTAAGACTAAGTCTGTCATCTGGTTTCTGTGTGTGTGTGTTATGAGGCTGTGTTTGTTTTCGGACCATGTAACAGCTCATCTTGTCACTACAGGGACTATTTTCAGCCCTCAGCTTACACGAACTGACAGGGAACAACAAACAGCAGAAGACAGTGCTGAGAAAATCATCAGAAATAAGGCGATTCTGTCCATCCATTTCCATACGTGTGCTCCTGTCACGAGCTAACATGCTGACAATGACAATACTAACAGGCTGATGTATAGAAGGTATAACGATTACCATGTTGACCTTCTTGGTTTAGCCTGTTAGCATACAAACATTTGCAAATTGCTAATTGGCAGATGGGAATGTCTTCAGTTTGCAGATATCTGGTCATCAACCATCAAATATTGTTGAAAGGTTTCAGGTTGGATGGAAGTAAGAGACCAACTGATACTCCCATCAACTGAAAAATGGACATGACATATATTAATTGTAAACAGGGAGCAAGCAAAATTAAATTTATGTATGTAACCCCAAATCACAAATTTGCCTCAAAGGACTTTACAGTATGTACAACATGCAGTACAGCACCATCTACCCTCAGACCCGTGGTTTGGGTAAGGAAAATGTTTGTACAGAAAAGACTGAAAAACAATAATAAACTGAAGCATTGAGGATGAAGTCAGGTATTTACTGTAATACCACTTACATGCTTGAGACACTGTGTGGTGAGACTCATGTTAAATATACGGTACATCAGTGCTGCCAAGCCCCAAAATTCTTAGTCATTTATTTAAGAAAGTTGCTCTCAGTTTCATTACTCTCTGAAAACCTTCACTCCTTCTTTAAACATCAAATACTTAAGGTGCGAGACTTGCTCTAGTTCTCAGACAATGTAACAGCTCATCTTGTTACCACAGGGACTATTTTCAATTGCCAGCTCACCTGAACTGACAGCAAACAACAAACAGAAGAGGACAATGATGAGAAAAATCATCAGGAATGAGGCGATTCTTTCTGTGTGCTCCTCCAGTGAGAAAAAATCAACTGAAACCTGTGTGTGCGTCACTACAGCTCAAGGAGTTTGTTTTTCACTCGAAGGATTTTACCTAAACTCAGAAATATTAGTCAGTTTGTTAATTTTGTTCTGATTAGGACAGATCCGTTTCCTGACCATTATCTATTCAGAAAAAGAAAAAAAAACCTGAAAAAAAGCTGTGCACACAGATACACACATATTTAAGTCTGGTGCAACCTGTTCCAGTGTTGCAGAAGCTCAGACTTTAAATGCTCGGCTCACGAGCACAACAGTAGCAGTTTGTTCACGTTCACTGTCAGATTTCCCCAGTCCTTCTTCCTGAGAATGAAACTGGTGACCTTTCATGAGCATCCTTGAGCTGCACAACATAATGAATTAACTTTGAAGTCCAACCAAAATATTAGCATGTGACATTTTCAACCTTTCAAGAGATCAAAATCCTCATTAGATTGATGCCTTTCAGCTGACTGTAAGAAGATGGGTCTCTTGCTGGGCCCCTGCAAGTCTGCACAATGGTAGAAAAATGAATATTATACAACATGCATAGCTTTAAATCCAATTAACCAAACTGAGTCAATTCAATTTGTGTAAATTTAGTTTTGACCTTTGCAACAGAGGATAAGTAAATGATTAAAAATGACAATCAGAAAACAATAAAAGGGTTAAGACAAATAGCTACAGTAACACAAGGGTGAAAAGAGTGTGTTTTAGATGACGGGAGTTATGTTTGTTCTGGGCACGGTTCGTCTGTAATTTTGACTTATTAACTTATAAATACTACTGTGAACGGAAACTGCAATTGAAGTTAAATCCATGCTTATTGTGCACCCTTTAGAAATAAATCAGCACTTCTTCCAACTTTCCACCTAAACTTCATGTATAATGAAATCAGGGCTATTATAGAAACCACATGACTGAAGTGGCTAAAAAGTGAATAAACACAGAGGCATGTTGTGTATGAGTGTGTGAGGTGAGTGTGTTTGTGTGTGTGTGTGTGTGTGTGTGCATGCGTGCTGAGAATATAAATATAGGGCACGGGAAAACACAGAGGAAATGTCTGGCTGTTAATGCGACTTTGCAGCCATTATTTTCCAAGGAGAACACTTCCTTAAACACACACTGCCCTCTTTTCCTTTTGCCTGGAAAGTAAGGAGGGCACAAGAACAACAGAGAATTAAAAAAAAACAAAAAAACAGCCAAGATGTTTTTCTTTCCCTTTTGGAACAATGTCCAGCGCAGAAGGAAGGGGATGAAAAAAAAAAAAAAAAAAAAAACTTCATTCCAGCATTTTTTTTCTTTCATTATAATGGACATTTTTTCTTTGTCTCATTCTTAACAAATGTGTAAAATGTGAGCTTTGTAATAATAAAAAATACGATTTGTGGCCCCTGCACTGAGTCTATCCTTGCATGCTACTGTTAAAAATGAGGGAGTGTCCTGTGTCTCATAAGTCCTACATCTCAGAATCTCTCATAAAACACAGGTTTATTGATGTTCTGTATTTATGTATTTTCTCTCTGTCTCCACCTTCAGCTCTGTGAGAGCAGAGAGTATTATTTTGCCCCGTGGAGGGCCTGAGAGTAGAGAAACATCCACGGGCCATGCATGCGTTCCTCACATTCTGAACCAAAACCACATGGTGGGTTTAGCCTTAATGATATTTGGATGACTTGCATAAAGGGCATCCAACATCCAATCTAGATAAGTGGGCAGAGAATCAATAGAAAAGAGGAAAAAAGGGTCCTCTCTCTTTTGCCCTGTAGGCGCACACACAGACACACACAGACACTCAATGCATAGCATGAGCTTCACATTACTGATCCGACTGCATCGTTTTCTGCTTTGTCTTCTCGTTGTGACTGGGGTGTTTAGTTTGAAATAAAACTCTCTGTCTCTTTTGCTCTCTCTCACACACACTCACATGTACAAGAGATATGCACACAGAAAACAACACGCCCTTGTTATTACTGGAAAGTCACAACTGACATCCCCCTGCAGGCGGCTATGTGCCAGCTGAACAGTCATACCCCAAGCTGGGGCGCAAAAATAAAACACTCCTTATTATGCCAGGGGCATTCTTAGCAAAACATACAGTTACATTTCATACAGGGGCCACAGTATATCAGTGTGCACATGTGCTGCTCAGAGCTGCAGTATCAGTCTCTGATAATATGAGGGCACCACCCATAAGTATTAATACCCCAACAGACAGAAATAAATGCCTTTGAGGACCACCCCATTGTATTTGTACACTGGGGCCACTCTGTAGAGTGTGTGTGTGTGTATCTTTGTATGTGTTTGTGCGTCTGTCTTTATCTGGTACCCATGACTTGTCTCTGCCTCACCCAAAAACCTAACGAAGTCATGTAGTGTTATTCCGAGAAACTGTCCTGGTGTGACCCTGGTCACTGAGCGCACAGTTGCGTACGGCAAGAGGTAGCACAGACGGCCAGAGGTGAAATTATTCTTTAAGATTTTCTTCGATCATTATTTTTAAATTTCACCTTTGTCTCATTATATATAATGTTATTCTACTTCAGAGAAAAAATTGATAATCATTAAATGTTTTATTTTTAAGTTTAAAGCTGCATTAATTGAGTTTTTGTCCACATCAGAGCTGCAAAACCAGCTGTAAACACACCACTAACATATTATCTCCTTATACGTTATTGTGGCAGATATGTTAACAGTTGTCTATGTATACATCCAGCAGATATGGAACAACATTATCATTAATTTGGAATCATATCTCTCCACCTGGCAAATACAAGTCCAATATTTGCTGTCATTTTAGCTCTGTTTTTGGCCTCCACCATCTCCAGTGGGAAATATCTGTCTCTTCAGCAACTAAGTGCTCCACTATGTTCACCAGCTTCACTTGTCATTTGGTGTGGGGCAGGTAGAGTACAGTGGGTTTTTAACAAACTCTAACTTTAACTAAGCTTTTTTTCTGCTGATAACAGATCCACACTGTGTCTGGAAACAATGCACAGTTACAGAGAGAGGCCCAAACCAAACCAATGAGCTGAAAGAGGCTAAAACACTTCCCTGAAGGGAACTACAGCCTCAACTGGTAATTATCACTTTATATTTTAAACAAATCAAATCTATATAATCTGTATAAATGTACTAAATGTGCTAAATTGGTTGGGCTCCTATCAAGTACAAATCAGTGCCATTTGATTGAGATATTGGAATAATATGAATGCACTTTGGCCTGTTTCTTAATAGAACCATTTCACGTGTGGACGTCCTAAAACTGCACTGTTTCAGGTTCACCTTTAGACACCTGAATGATGTATGTAACTGCTGTTTGTCAAAAATGCTTATTATCTATAGAAAGGAATGTGCGGCCAGAAACACAAGCCTGTGGAAAAGTACAGGGTGTAGATTTTTTTCTTGCTCTGTTGCGAGACAGTGCAGCCAGAGAGCCCTCACCTAAGGGATGTTGCTGCAACCAGAGCCTCTCTTTCCTTCATCTAACCTCGTGCGCAGATGCAACGGCTCAGCAGACCGCACGAGCGCAACCTTATCAGCAGGCAAAAGAAGTGCCTCTGCTTCGTACCAGAACTGACAATTAACTGTCGCGCAATGACTGGATTTCTCTGATAACCTTTTATTTGTTCCTCCTGCACACCGCCCGCTCGTGCAATCTCGTTCCATACATGACCAGCCAGGGAGATGTCAGCTGAGGTGAGCTCAAATCTCCTCTGACATATTGCACACATGTCAGATATATCTTGATACAAGCCTGCTGTGTGTGTGTGTGTGAACCAGTGCCACTGCCTTTCCCTACATACACCACAATGTTGTGGTGAGGATGTCCAGTATAGTCTAAATGATCTTAACTGTTTCTGGCTGATCTCAGTGTTGGATCAGAGGTCATCAGGTCAATGAGGGTTGTGCAAACACATGTAATGAGAGACAGTGCCCTCTGGTGGCTAAATGATAACATGCAAATATTTAAAGTTAAATAAAAATTATAAAAAAAACCAGAAAACTTTTAAGGAGAAAAAGGAGAGTATGTGTGTGTGTCTGTGTGTAAATACTTATGAATAAAATCGAAAAGGGACATACAGTATATCCATCAGAATATTTATACTTAAAATAAAATATGTATACTTATACAAGAATGAAAAGATGGTCAGGTATTTAAACCAGAAAGTTGACAGGGTAATAAATAAGTGAACTACATAGTAATATATTATAGATGCCTTTCTGTACAGTTTATAAATTGCTTGTAATTTGGAACAATATAACTGGACCTTTCACTTTCATTAATGTGCCGTATCCTCATTCTAAATGTACAACTTGTGTGTAACTTTCATTCCTGTCTTTTTATCCCCCTATTGGTATATATAGGATTATAAACTATATTTCATGATGTATGTTGAGCATATTTTGCACATCGGTGTGAATGAAATTCTGTCTTATCTTAAATTATGTTGCTTTGAAAACAGTGACAAGTGCACTCAGGAGTCAAATACTTTCTACTGTGATAAGATAAAACATTTTCAGGAGGTGTTACCATAGCTCTACTCACTACCACACGGGAATTAAAGACAACATACAACACAGTTTATCATGGATCCCTTATAACAGTTATTGTGGGTGCGTGTGGAGAGGATTGTGTAAATGGTGCACTACCATTTCTTGTAAAAGTGTACAGTAGTTACCTAGTAGTTAATGAATAACAAAAAGCAGCGTTTCATCAGCAAAGCTCATAAAACGAATTACCCCAAACTAAAGATTAACAGCTACGATATGGAAAACGAATCACACAGAAGCCAGCTGCTATGTACAACTGTTTATTTTTGATTTGCAAAACATCTGACAAAAATAACATTACATAAACACCAATTTATAATAGAAAAAAGAAGATCTTTGAAAAAAATGAGACAAAAGATAAATTGCAATTACATTAGAATTTAGGTGACTTTTTTTTGATAATTGCAGCCATATCATGCTGACCTACACAGGCAGTTTATGGCTAGTAGATTCATCAGTATACATGTGTTACAAACATTACATTAAGTGCTTTTGTTGGTTCAGGCATTTTAATTGAATGAGGCATGATTTGGGTTCACAATGCAGGGTTAGAATTCATTGCCAAATTCAAACTTTTTTTTTTTATTACTTATAAAAGATCAATACACATGGCTGACAGAGTACTAAGTAAGAAGCCAATCTCACATTCAGACAACTTTCCCATTCAAATTAAGCTGGGGAACAACTGAAGCCAGCTTCAATAAAACACCCTCCCCTGCATTAAAAGGGTCATGTTATGGCACACAGCTCAGGGTAGATGTGACCATGGCAACATTGTTCCTCAGTATTCACTGATCAATAAAAACTCTCTAATTTCATTCAGTGTTTACCTGAAGCAGTTTGACATGAATACAAAAAAACTTGGTTTAAATTCACCAAAGTGAGTAGTTGCTCCGTTAACATGATACTCGGATGTGAATGGAATTTGTTTTGTTTTTTTTCTCCCCCCCAATAAGCACCACTAAGTTGCGTGCATTTCAAAAGACACAATCTTCCAATGAGGCCTGTCGAGCCGCCAGGGGCTGACACTTTGGATGATGCCCACATTATGTAGTGTCAATAACACATGACACAACTTGGTGATGCTTGAGATAAGAAAGCAGCATTGCATGGATACTGAGGATTTCACCCCTCCTAATTCCTCGTTTGAACCAAACATTGGCAGGGAATGATGAAGGTGCGGGAGCAGACTTTAGGACAGAAGGAGAGGTGAAGACACTGAGAGGGTAATGGAGGAAATGACGGGGCAAATAAGAGAGACAGGGTAAGGATGGCGTACTACAGAGCAAAGACCATGCTAACAGTACCAAGTGGAGCGCAAACACACCTCTCGTTTCTCCTACTGCCACAAAGTCTTTTCAGGTTGTTCCTTCTACGCAGCTGCATTCACTCCACAAAGTTCTCCTGTTCAGTCATTCTCTTTTAAAAACTATATAAGATAAGTAGACAGCAATGAAAGCAAACAAGATTTCAATCTTTGCATCTGTTAAGGAAACTACACTGACATCCCAAGGACAGAGCAAAAGGGACAAAAGATGGAGAAGAACGCTACTTGGAGTAAATGTGTAGCCTCATCCTAGCTATACAGTCTGGAGCCTCATATCAGAGGCACTATATTAAAAACACTCCTGGCATTGCAAAGTAAAAAAAAAAAAAAAAAAGAAAAGAAAAAGGCACAAGCAAGTCTGAGAAGAAAAAACTGTACAAAAACTATGAATGACCGCCATTATTGGACCTCTCCCAAATCTGTGAGATATCTCTAGCTTGATAATCATTGAAGTACATGACCCACAGACAGCAATAAATACAATTATGAATATGTTGCAACACATAAAAAGTAAAACAGAGGCAAGCGCATCAAAGAAGCAAAAAATCCGAGCTGCGCAGGTAGGTTTGCAGATTATGGTGTGCATCAGCCTTTGAACCATTGCTGATTCCATTACAATCCCTGTCCTAGCCGGGGAGAACAAAAATAATAATAAAAATTAAAAAGACTTGTGCTTCCTTGCACGGAGGCTTAATTGTTTTCTATGCGAATGATATCACACATGTTTTACAGACAGGATTTGTAATGGCAACAGCAAATCAAAATGTCTACTTAACATGATAAACTGTAGCTTGGTTGCTAGTGATAGTGTGTACCATGAGTTGTATATTGCAGGCATTGTTATTACTGGGTAAGTTATGTTGCTAATCTTGGAGGAAACTTTCAACAAAGATGGATCCATCTCATTCCAGTGTAGATTTCCACCGATCGATGGTTTTTGGAAGTTCTAGAAAGAAACAACCACAATGCAGAGTTTAAACCAGCGACCAAACAGGGATGCACCATTTAGATTTAATCAGACGGTATGTCGGGCAAGGCATGTAACTTGTAGGTGGGGATGTCCTTAAAAATCTGAAGAGGGAAACAGGGGTTCCCTTAGAAAACCAAATAAGCTGGGAATTTCTGATGCTTGGGGGGCACAGACCAAAATCTATTTGTTCAATTACGGGCCATATGACGATCCTCAAGACTCTTCCTGTTCGGGTTTTCAACCCCAAGAGCAATTCCTCTTTATCTGTTCTTGTGTGAGGAACTTCCCCGGCACTTACATGTTCTCCAAACCTCCACTGATTTAAAACATGCATAATCAACACTTACTCCCATTCCCAAAAAAAAGTTAAGAAAAATACAAAAATCAAACCATTATCTGCTATATCCAGAGAACAACATGGAGACTTTTCAAACTTCAAAAAGTCAAAGTTCAGTAACCAAGCACATCATAATTTCATCAAACTAACATACCATACACATATGAGCACGCCAAAGATTAGCCCCAACCTCAAAATGAATCATGTTAGAAATGATGACGCCCAATTATATATCATATAATCCCAATGATTTTCAGGAGGAAACCAAACTTCCCCATACTTCTGGAAAACAAACATCCCAAAAACAACAACAACAAAAAAACTATTAACCATCTGTGCTATGCAGATCATCTGTGTATGTCCACCCGACTGTCAGCCTGGCGTCACAGGCGACTGATGGCTAAAGCCAGTGTCGGAGATGGACTCAAAAACAAAACCCTATGTGGCTGAACAGATTAAAGCAACTGTCACAACTTCTTGTACAATGAAACCGATGCATAACAAACGTATGCTCTCTCTCACCATCTTCAAAAGATCTGAACCACAAATGA
>BRZM01000074.1:481112-557239 GCA_033238685.1 Lates japonicus | reverse complement strand
AATTGAATGAGGCATGATTTGGGTTCACAATGCAGGGTTCAATTCGTGCCAAATTCAAACTTTTTTTATTACTTATAAAAGATCAGCCACATGGCTGACAGAGTACTAAATAAAGCCAATCTCACATTCAGACAACTTACATTCAAATTAAGCTAGAACAGCACGAGCCAGCTTCAATAAAACACCCTCACCATTAAAAGGGTCATGTTATTGGCACACAGCTCAGGAGTAGATGTGACCATGGCAACATTGTTCCTCAGTATTCCTGATCAGCCAAAAACTCTCTAATTTCATTCAGTGTTTACCTGAAGCAGGTTTGACATGAATACAAAAAACTTGGTTTCCGGTCACCAAAGGTAGAGTAGTTGCTCCGTTAACATGATGCGGATGTGAATGGAATTTGTTTTGTTTTTCTCCCCCAATAAGCACCACTAAGTTACGTGCATTTCAAAAGGTACAATCTTCCAATGAGGCCTGTGAGGGGCCGCCAGGGGGCGACGCACGGATGATGCCCACATTATAACCAGTGTCAATAACGCTGACACAACGGGCGTGCTTGAGATAAAAGCAGCGTGCATGGATACTGAGGATTTCACCCTCCTGACCCTCGTTTGAACAAACATTGTGAGGAATAATGCGAAGGTGCGGGAGCAGACTTTGGGACAGAGGAGGTGAAGACACTGAGGAAAATTAATGGAGGTAGCCAGACAGAAAAAACTAAGAGACAGGTGAAATTAGGCGTACTACAGAGCAAAGACCATGCTAACAGTACCAAGTGGAGCGCAAACACACCTCTCGTTTCTCCTACAGCCACAAAGTCTTTTCAGGTTGTTCCTTCTACGCAGCTGCATTCACTCCACAAAGTTCTCCTGTTCAGTTTGCCCTTTAAAAACTATAAGATAAGGTAGGTATCAGCAACGCAGCAACAAGATTAATTGCATCTGTTGCTGGAAACTACATCGATATCCCAAGGACAGAGCAAAAGGGACAAAGATGCAGAGAAGAACGTCACTTCTGGAGTAAATGCAGCCTCATCCTAGCCAGTCTGAGCCCCGTTGGTCAGAGTGCAGGCACTATATTAAAGACACTCCTGGTATTTGTGCGTTAAAAAAAAAAAAAAGAAAAGAAAAAAGGCAATGCTAAGTCTGAGAAGAAAAAACTGTACAAAAAAAAAAAAAACTATGAATGACTTCATTAGCTGGACTCTCCCAAATCTGAGAGATATCTCTGAGGTGATCATTGAAGTATGACTCATTAGACAGCAATAAATACCAACATGAATACAAATATTACAAAAGTAAAAACAGAGGCAAATGCTTAATGCTAAAGCAAAAAATCTGAGCTAAAAGAGGTAGGTTTTTTAGGTAGATTATGGTGTACATCCATTGTGGACGCTCCTTTTTGTAAGAACTACATTAAGTTGATTCCATTACAATCCCTGTCCTAATGGGAGGAACAAAAATAATAATAATAAAAAAAAAAAATTAAAAAAAAGACTTGAAAGCCTTTGCACGGGAGATGGCCGACTGTTTTCTATGAATGATATCATACATGTTTTACAGACAGGATTTGTAATGGCAACAGTTATACAAAAAACTTCAAAAATGTCTACTAACATGATAAACTGTAAAGCTTGCTGGTGATAGTGTACCATGAGTTGTATATTGCAGGCATTGTTACTGTGTTATGTTGCCAATCTTGAGGAAATCTCAACAAAGATGGATCCATCTCATTTGTAGTGTAGATTTCCACTGACGCATGGTTTTCAAGTTCCAGTATATTAAAACAACCACAATGCAGAGTTTAAACTTACGGATTCTGAGCAGCCTACCATGGTGAAACCAAACAGGAAACTCTGGGGATGCACCATATTTAGATTTAACTGTATTTGCATGTCGGGTACAGTATGCTGTGTGGGGAATTAAATGGGGTAGGGGGGTGGGGGGATGTCCTTAAAAAAACAAAAAACAACTGTTAATCAATCGTAAGAGGGAAACAGGGGGTTCCCTTCTTAGAAAAAAACCTAAAGTAAGTCAGAATTCCCCTGATGCTTTGGGGCACAGACCAAAATCTATTTGTTCAATTAGCGGCTATATGACGCATCCTCAAGACTCTTCCTGTTCGGTTTTCAAATCCCCAAGAGCAATTCCTCTTTTACCCTGTTCTTGTGTGGAGGGAACTCTCCCCGTGGCACTTACATGTTCTCCAAACCTCCCACTGATTTAAAACATGCATAATCAACACTGCATCTCTATCTCAAAAAAAAAGAAAGAAAGAAAGAAAGAAAAATAGAACAAAAATCAAAACCATTATCTACATACAGAAGTATGTATTCAGAGAAAAATCAACATGGAGACTTTTCAAAACTTCAAAAGTCAGTGTTCAGTAACCAAGCACATCATACCCCTCATCAAACTAACATACTATACATATGAGTGGTACTGCCTAAAGACGCTCGAGCCTCGACTCCTTAAAGTTCAATCACAGCAGGGAAATTTAAGGGACGTCTGGAATTATATATATACACACAATATAATCCCAATGATTTTCAGGAGGAAAACCAAACTTCTCATGATTTCGTGAAAACAGAAACATCCAAAAAAAACAACAACAACAAAAAAAAACTATTAACTATCTGTGCTATGCAGATCATCTGTGTGTCCTACCCCGACTGTCAGCTTGAGTGTCACAGTGACTGATGGCGAAAGCCAGTGTCGGAGAATGGACTTTAAAAAAAAAACAAAAAACCCTATGTGGGCTGAACAGATTAAAGCAACAACTGTCACAACTTCTCACAAAGCAGTCGTGAAAACGCGTTGAGCTAGACAACAAACGTATGCTCTCTCTCTCTCTCTCTCACCATCTTCCTCTAAAGATCACAGAGTAACCCTGGTCTGCTGAGATGAAGGAAGCTCAAGGTCTGACATAGGAAGCCCGTATGGCCAATCACAGGAGCCGTTTTTTTTTTTTTTTAACAGATGTCTTCAGACACGCAGAGAATAAAGGACAAAAAAGAAAGTTTGAGACTTTCGTGTCATCTCTGCAGATGATTTCCTTTAAGCCAAGCTATTTCTTGTGAAAACATCTGCACTTGGCAGGGATTAACGCTTCTTTGGGGAATTGTCTTGATATAAAAGACATGACTTTTTCATTCTAATTTTACCATAATCCCACATGCAGCAAGCCATACATTACTGGCCTCTAAACCTAAAGCGTTAAAAGTTCTCTTGGCAGTTTGGTTTATAAGCCATTAGATGCTGTCTGATGAAGCATAAGCCATAGATGACTGACAGCAGAGAGAAGGCATATGAGTTCCTATCAAATACAAGCTTATCTTCCAAAAGCCATAGATAAATAGCATATGAGTTTAGTAGATTATATAATGAGAATATCTAAGGCTCCAGAGTCATCATTTTGATGTACTGTAATGTATCAGGTATATAACTAGCTTGGTGATCTATATGGCTTATATTAGAGAGCAGCACGGTATGTTTAGCTTGTCCTCTTTCTGAAAATGAACCTTGGAAATTAGTCAAATACATCAATCCACCACTATACAAATAATTATCTGACTGAGTCAAATACACAGGCAATCCCTGTTGAAGCCATTCCTAACTCATTCTTACAAAAAAATTATCAAAGTAAAAACAAAGAGCATAGTGTCAGAACATTGTGATAAGGAATCCAAAACGAAAAAGGGTCAATATTGTATTTGCATATATATTTTTGAAAAAATTAGCCTTGAGAAATATCTATATAGCCCTATGTACAGCAACAGACATATTACATACATATATATATATATATACCTGGTATTTACACGATGCAGCCACTAGAGGGCTGCGCAGCATACATCATCAAACAGGAGGGCCTGGGTGTAGAGGTGCACACCGCCACAACCAGGCCCTCAGACATTCTAGAAAATCCACTTCCCAGTCAGAAACGAAAGGGGTGTGATATCTGTGGAGGTCTGAAGCAGCTTCCCAAGCTTTCCGCCCACTGAGCTCACTGTGTACTGAGGAGGAACAATTCATGGAATTGTTTTTTTTAAAGGTGAAGTAATGTATAAAAACACAAAAGCAACCGTTGCAATTACATCCGTATCTATGCCAATTCCAAGTAAGGTATGCAGCTATATATTAACAAGACAGGCCCCTTGCTTTGGCCTCGATTTACTATTCCAGTTAGATTTGGCATTTTAGCCCTTTAAAATCTGTGATAATAAAGATACTGTATATCAATACATAGGCTTGAGTAAAAGGTGGTATAACAGTGCTTAGGATACATGTGGTAGCAATTAACTATTTACAGGGAAAGAAACAAACAAAAGAGAAGAGTAAAGAAAATCAATTTCAAAAGAGAGTAACAAGCCATAATGCAGGCTTAGATTGATTGACAGTTAGCAGTGTAAAAGTAGCTAACACATTTAGTGGCTAATTCTCACCTCAAAACCACGCACCCCAAATTCCTATCAAAAACCTGACTAAATTATAGACTATGCTCTGTACTCTGTAGTATAAACCTATATAGCGACATTTTCCTTCATAGGCTGTGAGGCTAATCAGACAACTTGCTAGCATGTCGAGAGGCTGCATGCGTGAAATGACCCATGGAGCAGCAAGGTTATTTTCTTTTCTTTTTTTTTTAGGTACTGGAAGCTTTTTGAGAAAGTAGTTAACCATACCTTTGGTGAAAGGTGAAAGGCGTGAGTTTGAATTGTATACACAGTCATATACATATGCTGCCTTTGAGAAAAGCAGATGTAAAACAAAATACAGGATTTCTGAAACATCACCAAAAAAAAAAAAAACTCAGAGTAATGTGCAGGCACTGCTTTTGCACCAATAAACTGAAATGTAATCTGTACTGTATCTAAATTGTTCTGTGTAAAAGTTGCTGTTTCACATAGGCGATGTAAATATAAAACAACCCCAGTAAAACCAAGAGGTAGCTCAACTGAATGGCTAGATGAATAACTGAGTATGTTTGTTGTGTTGGTGTGTGCACGACATGTGCACACACAAAATGTCCTGGCATTTGAAGCAGCTGTTGGTTGATTTAAATACAGACAAAAACACTGTATATAGGCAGAAGTTGTGTGTATAGTTAAATTTGTATTATATGACGTTCCCTTGTTTACTGGGTCTCTTAGCATCTGCTTGCTCGCAATACCACCTTGGTCTTTACACCAAGATAGACTTCTTTAGACATAACACACATGAAATCACGCACCCAACACACATACAAAACACCTGACACACACACGCACACACACCACTTCCTCTCCTCTTCACACCTCCATTTAGTCCATCTGGCACATTCTCATCTCCCTTCCTCCATTTTTTTTTCTTTTTTACCCCCAGGGATGTGTCCTCTCTTCAGCTTCCACCGCACCTCTGAGGTTCAAAGGCAGCCTTTAGGAGACTTCACTGCCGAACACCTCCAACACCAGCGGGGTGAGCTGCATGCTGTGCTCCGGCTGAAAGGAGAGAGAGCGGTACTGTTTGGAGTGCTCCTCGTTGAGGCTGCGCAGGTCGGCCAGTTTCTGGATCATCTTGGCGTAGAGCAGCCGTCCGCCTGGGTGGTGAAGCTGGATGTAGGCCTGCAGGGTCTCCGAAAGGCGGTCTTGGAGGGCTTCGATCCGTGCATGATCCTGCACACCTGGGCGGTCTACAACAGAGGAGGGGAGAGTCTTAAGATATTTATGGCTGTTACACAAGCTGAAACGCAATATCAATATTTGCGTTTACGGTAGAATAATAATATTTATCCTGGAAAACAATCAAGAAGGCTTGTTGTAAATTATGTAAAATTGCATGATCCTCGTGTTTGTATTTTTACCATTCTGGTTAGGTGGCTTGCTAATTTGAGAGCAAGGAGAGCACATCTATGTATTGTTAATGAGTTGCCTCATATACACAAAGGGATACAAATATCCACTTGCATAACTATACATGCATAATATATTCACTGTATTTCCTTCAAATGCATACCATACCCACAACTGTGTTCAGATAAAGGCTGATACTCACAAGAGACATTAAACCATTCATGCAGCTTAGACCCATGTGTCAGTGTGATTTACGTTGAGTGACAGCTGGCAAAAATGCTTCCACTATTATCGAACCAAAATGTTTGTGTTGATCTTTTGCTAAAATAAAAGCCATAATGAATATAACCTCAATGGAAACAAGAGGCAAACACCATCCCTCATAAACAATTCATGATGACCCCCTCTACATGTTCCCTCCTCCACACGCAGTCAGATGTACAGTACCTGGAGAAAGCAAGCAGATGGCCATCAGCAGCACGTGTTCCTCTTCGTGCAGGTTGAGCTTCTTCAGGCCCACCTGGAACTTCACCAGCGGCTCCAACAGCTCCAGAGTGTGGCCCGCTATAGAGGAAACAACACATCATTACTGTCTGTGCAGCACATACAACCTGCTCCATACTATATCACAGAGGAAAAGACCCTCCAGGGAATGTTACCATCCCTCTTACTCATTAATATTTCATTTTGCCTGGAATCATCTCTGGTGAGGATTTTTTCTCGCATGCTGTCGTTCTCAGGTTTGTTGCTCTGAGCTACTAGCGGAGAATTCCTTTGGCAAAATCTGAATTAAGATCAATTTCTATGCCATTTCTTAGGCATTGTTGTTTATATGTAGATGTGTAAATAAAAATAATGATCAGACGTTTTCACTGATTATCATGAGTGTGCTTCCATTTTCTCATTTTATGGCTGGGCTGTGTATTGAACCTCAATACTTTCTGAGCACTGACCAAATTGTGTCTCTGAAGTGGAACAAGTTAGCACCAAATGCTTATTATCTTTTTATTAATTCTAATTGAATCATTTTATTTTGAAAGTATTTTATTTGAGTAATGGTGCTGTAGAGTAATATGTGTTCAGACAATATTAAACAGCGATGCACTTTAAAGTTTGGCTTTGAAAAAGTTAGTTTAAAAAAGTTTCTCCAGAAAAACATTATTATTCCAAACAAAATGAAGTACTACAAATGATCACTTTGTGTCGTATTGGCATTGGTATTGAACATTTTCTAATGATACTCAGCCAAAATTATAACAGCCTTAATACATAAATAATTCACTAATGAAACTTTCGGGGACAGAATCCCATGTGAAAGAGAGTCAAGAATCTTGTCGTAAAACTCATGCACTATTTATTACTGCATGAGAAAACACATCTGTATTCCAGTCATGTTTGTGTCAACTATATTTTAAGAAGAGCACAACAGAGCTGCTTCTCCTTGTCCAGACAGTGGTTGTTTTGTGTGGCGAGCAGGTCAGGAGTGACATTCTTTGGTTGATCCCAGAAAGAGGGGGGGTCTTGTTTGAAAGGAAGCCCCGCCCACAGGGGGGTTCTGCAGATATGTAAGACTGGTTCAGCAGAAAAAAACTTGCATTAGCATCCTTTGCCTTTGGGTGTGTAAACAGGCCGCTGCCAGTAACCTTATCTGTCCACCCACACTGATGGTACAGTCACATCCTTAACACCAGGCTGCCTCTTTCGAGCTTTGAGAAAAAGTGTCAATGTGTAAAATGAGCGTCTTTTCTTCAACTATCAGCTGAGCCAAAATTTTTTTATTTTTATTTTATTTTTTTATTTTTTAAATGGTGCCAACCACGCGTATGCACAGTCCTAAACACTGGCTTGTCTTCTCTGCAGCGTACACATGTGGCAGCGTTCAGACTAACCTTTGGTGACATCACTGATCTGGTATTTAAAGTCAGGCGCACCGCAGCTCCAGGACATGTCTTCAAGGTTGAAGCTCTGATTTGAGCGCAGCATGATCACCTCAATGGCGCTGGACTTGAGCAGGGCAATCTGGTCCTCTGCAGTCAACTCCCTGCAGAAGGAGAAATCATCTATTATGTTAGTGTACCACAAATAGCAAACCATTAAACAAATCATTTAGTGTTGATCATGTCAAACATCACAGGACAGGTAAACGACAAAGAAAGATTCGAACCAAGTACCTGCCCACTCTGCCTGAGCATGCCAATTCATCAGTTGTATAATTAATTTCGAAGGATTTTGCTTATCAATGTTTTACCGACTGTGGGTTCAAGGTCTGCCTCAGTCTTTATCAGATATATGGTGTGCAGGAAGAAAAAAAAACAAAACACGCAAAATGACTTTCTCCTGTTCCTTCCTGCTGCAATAGGTCAGTGAATATGGAAAACTAATTTGAAAAACATTAGTCACACTGATGCCGTTCTAAGCATCAGCAGTGTCACAGTTAAAATCCAGCATCTACTCATGTTATGAAACGTCTTTAAATGTTTATGACATGAAACTAGTGAACTAGCAGGAGACCTGAGCTGAAACCTGCAGATCTTCAGGGGAGGTCTGGACTGTTTTTCAAGGCTTAGGGAGCAGATCATAAGTGAACAAACATTCCAATGGTAATCCGACCACGTCCATCACTTGCTGCCGGTGGGAATGACAACTTTCAGGAAATACAGGCCCCGACTCGTTTTAGCCTTGACTTTGGGGTGATCCCTGAGACATGGAGCTTTTGTCCCCTGTCGGTTGCCATGTGTGAGTAAGGAGGGTGGGGGACGAAAAATCCTTGAGCAGCCATTGTAACTTTGCCTTTATAGTCGCAAATAATGTGCTGGCTTGAATCTCCCACAGATACACTCTATTAACTCAGATCTACTTTCAGTGGACAGAAAGATCGACCTTGTAACATTCAAACTTTTAAATAAAAGAATCAAAGTCTTTTCTGCAATGGCTCTGTCACATGCTCTTGAAAAATGTGTGATCATCAGGTGGACAGCCTGGAGGTGTATGTGCGAGGCAGACAGGTGACTGCTCAGTGTTAGAAGAGTGTCTACCTTAAAGGTTAGGCGATTACCTACTAACATACTTAAAGGGCTGAACTTCACATTTAAAGCATGACAGTGGAAAAAGTATAACCTAAGCAGCACAACGTAAAAGATTTTCCACAATGTGTCAGCTATCTGTAATATTCAGTCTATCAGTAATCTATGGCCTTTAGACCACAGCCATCACTGCGGCACGGTATCGACTAATCAGGAAGAAAAACAAGAGGGTGTACAAAGTCTTTGACGCTCATTTAGGTTAAAAGTCATTCTGAGACATGCAAATAAAAAATACATGAGGTCTGAAAGTTCTGTTTGTAGGGCTAGATTTAGGCAAAACAATTATTTTGTAAGCCTACACCATTTGGTTACATAAGCAGGACTATGAATACAATCAAAAAATCAACAAAGAAAATCAGATAAACAGAACGTTCTCTGCAAAAACTGAAATGAAGCAAATGTGTACCCTCTGTTCTGTCTCTCTGTGTTTTGTCAGCTTTGAGTAAGAATAGATTGCTGAGAGTCAGAAGTCAAGTCTGGACCAAGACTGAAAACAGAACTGGCGACTTGTCATTACTGTATAATGATTATTTCTGCTAACCAGCATGTTTTTCTTGCCATTGTATATCAGCCATTTTGAATTTAGTGAGACTGTTTTTTTTGCTAGCCTATTTGCCTACAAGTCAAATATCTAGACAAGGCCTGTTTTTCCTGGCTAACATCAGTCAACTAATACAGACTGACAGATTCAAAACTCTGATGGACAGATACAAAGATGCTTTTCTCATGCACAGACACACAGACACACACACACACAGACACACACACACCTGAAACCAGGGATCATCTTGGCAAATCCAATGACCTTTTGGATGCTATAGGAGACCAGGTCAGCCAGGTGAGGCAGCATGGAGAAGCTGGAGCCCTCCTCCTCACTGGAGTCAGGGCTGCTGCCCTGCTCCTGGTACATCATCAGCAGGTTGTTGAAGTTCATTTTGGTGTCTACTGACTCTGCAGTGAGCAGGATAAAACAGAGCAGAGCAGCAAGGAGACCAAGGAAAGGAAAAAGGACAGAAGAGAGTAGAAAAGAAAGTAGGTAAAAGTGTTACACACAAAGCACAACAAAGTCACGCTGCTGCTCCCTGAGCACTCACACTCTGTGCTGACAGAACAGAGAGGAATCATGAAAATAGATAGGGCTTGTTGGCAGAAAGGATCATCTGAAAAAAACATGAGTGTCAGGTCAGTAGAAGCGAGATGAAAGCTTAGATGACAGCTCCGACAATATGTGAAGCATGCAGAGCTGGCTGGGGTTGTTTTGAGTCATCTGTGTGTGCAGAGTGTTGGCGGTGGGCCATGTGACCGTGTCCCTCGCTGTGTTCACTCCATTAGTGACGGATGCATTAATGAACTGATGTTTACTAGTAGGAGTCAGGTGTCTGCAGGGTACAGGTTATTCACAGGATTTCCACTGGCTTCCCAGTAAAGCAGCGTAACAGATTATATAAGCCAACATGCAAATAGCTGAATTGGAAAAAAAAAAAAAGCCTTCTTAAGTATTAACCCTTTTGAGTTTCTGGACAAAAATAGTTTAATCGTATTACTGAACAGTCAGTGTTTTCACTTGATTTTAAGTGACGTTCTCACACCGTGTGTTTCTTACCTGGAGAGTGACTGAAGGAGTCAGATGAGGCATCAGACAGAGAGTGGAGAGAGGCAGCTCTGCTGGCGCTACGTGTCACTGGGCCCTCGCGCACAGGAGGCTAGACAGGAGAAAAAGCCACATGTTAAGAGACCAAAAGATTTTTAAATAAGTCCAGTCACTAAAACTAAAAACCAAAAATAATAAGCCATCTAATGGAAATTTTTAATGGTTGAAGTAATCTTGGAATTTTTACATTTATGCAGTAAAAAATGTGTTTTCCTTCAGAATCCTCATCAACATACAGCTGACGAATTAGCGTTAACTGTTCTGATTCTAATTCAAAAATACAGCATATGCAGTTTTGTTGAATATCTACTGAAAAATGGGATTGATTTACTGGACTTGAGTGTGGCTGTGTGTGTAATTTGTGCGAACAGAAACAAAAAAATTTAATTTCAGAGGAGAAATGGCTTGAGGGATATCTGGGTGTGAGACTTGTGTGACTAGCAATGGAGTGAAGCTGAGACAGAAATAAATTCTGATGCGTGGAATCACAACATTGAAACACTGCAATTTGAAAGTAATGTCAATGTTATTGTTATGAGACTATGAACGTAACAGACTACAGGAACGTTTTTCTCAATACCACTGGCACAATAGCATTAGCTTTATTTTTATGTTGTTTGGAATCCCATGAAATTGTCTGTGATTTGGAATAAATCTGATTGCATAATGTTGTTTCGGTAAGAAGAATAACCATATTATGAAACAAACCCTGAAGCGGCAGAAGTCAGAGTAGGAGTCGTCATATGTTTTGTGGTGTGCCTCCACCAGCGTGGCGATGACCTGACTTTGCTCCTCAGTGAGCCGGGGCCGCCGTGCCTCCCTCTCTGCTTCGCGCTGCGCCTCCTCCTCCTTCCTCCGTTGAATCAGGTCCTTCTTCCTCTGCACTTCCTCATCTGTCAGAATGACTGGGGGAGGGGGGGCAATAATAAAGAGACAAAGAGGGAGAGAGGGAGTGTTTGAATTAAAACGCAAACACAGGAAAAATAAACTTTCAGGAAAGAACATAGATGTACAAATGATACTGATAAAACACTAGAAACAAACAACTGTAAAACAGTATAAAAACACCCAGAATGATAGAATGCAGGTATAACATAAAAACTGTTTGGCGGTACACTGCTTTTAAAGCTTTCCAGTATGTACTTGTCTTTTACATTGTGATGACAGCTATGTCAATGTGGTGTGGGGTGGGGGTGGGGGGGTGGGGTTTGTTATTCTCTGGAGGAAGAGAATGGGAGGGGACAGGTCCATATGGAGACCCCTGCTGCACTGAACAAGTGAATGCATTGTCTTTGTTCTGTTCGCTCCTTGTTGTTCTAGCCACTGAATTAGCTCACAGAGTCAGAGAGAGAGAGAGGGAGAGAGGGAGAGAGAGAGCTGGGTCTCAACAACATGCTCCTGTTTTTGCAACAGCAACACTGTTCACGTACAGTAAATCGCAGTGCCGGTGCCACTGCTCTTGTGGTATTCCCAGAAATACCCTGGGGAAAAAACATTCAGCTGGAAGTAAGAGGCCTTAGCTTAAAAGTGGCCTGTGGACAATATCCGGATATCAGGAGAAAACAAGAAAAGATGTACCTGCTATTTACAGACCATGAAAATAAACAGGCCTGTGTGGAAAGAAGAGGCCTCGCTAGATTGTACATAACAGCAGGTGTTTAAACTTCAGATGGAGTATACTTACTGTATACAATGTGGGGAGGCTCCAGCAGTTCAAATAGAACGTGTAAACACTCTAATGGGGGCAAAGACCCAGAAACACCTGACCCCAGTCCAAATATTACATAATATTTACAAGAGGGACAGTAGGCCCCTAAAAATTGCAAACAGCAGTTGTGTAAATTATACTATCAATCGAAGAAGAAGAAGAAACAAGATTATGGCTTTTCAACAAGAAAAGCAAATTTAACATAATTCACACGCGGTGGGCAATATTAGTGTGTAAACTGTCTAAGTGGGGGGTTGGTCTTGGATCTGTTCAGGATATAATGTTGACTCATATTCAGAACTTCCAGGTCACAAAAAACTACTGGGCAAGTTATCCAATCCAAGCAATTTATACAAATTAATCATGTAATTCATGATAAGAGCCGTGCACTGAGAGCCAAACAGGGATCAACTTTCAAAGCCTAAATAACTCCACTATTTAAATAGATGCAGTAAATTACAGTGTAACGTTAGAGAATTGCCCTGAAGGCATATGGGTCACCTGTCATACTTACACTCTTTCATCATGCCAATGTCCACACAGCGTTTGAGCCGGCATGCCTGGCAGTGGCGCCTGTTGTCCTTGGTGATGGTGCAACTGCCGTTAAAGGGACATGTGAAGGTGGCCTTGCGCTTCATACTGCGCCTAAATAAATAGTGTACATTTTACAGTCTGTTAATACACATAGATATATCAGTGTATAAACACACAAAAGTAGAATTCAAAGAATGCAATGAAGTTATTAAGAATGACAGTGTTTTGCAAAAATAATAACCATAGTAGAACTGGACAAATATTTTTGCCCTTCATGTCCGGGACTGAGTGAAACAGCATATATATGGATGAGTGCCAAGGAATCCAGGGGTAAAAGATGAATCTTGCCAAAACGGTGACGCAAAGCAGAAAGATTTAGTCAGTGAGGGACATGTATGTATGAACATTTATACACAGATGTGAGCAAAAACACGCACACACATTCGCATGCTTGGTGAGAGTTCAAACAAGGGCCAGCTGAGAGACGAGGAAGGAGATTATTAAACATCCGTCTTTTTCATCCTCTCACTTTAAATATCAACACTGCTGAGAGGAACAGACGCAAACGGACGGATAACATCAAACGTGCACAAGCTCGCAAAAACAGCTCACTCTAGTTTCGTCTTTGCTTAAATTGGAAACTTGTGTGTTATCAATGAGCGGGCAGAAGCCGAGGCATTAACTATAAGGCTGAGCTCATTTGTAGTCTCTACCTGCTGCTGAGCATTAGTGTGAACAGGAATGTTGTTTTGTGTGTGTTCTTATGTAACTGTGGGTAGCGATTACATTTAATGTGTGTGTTGAGTGTGTGGGTGGCCATTATATATTCAGGTTCAGACCTGTGTTTGTATGCTAATGTGTACATGTGTCCATAACTTGGTCAATATGCATCTTTTTTGTTTTCATCAGGGTGGCATGAGCTTGAGTGCTGGCTACACAAAGCCTACTTAGTGTGTATGTGTGTACACATATCTGTGTGCATTAGATATGCTAATTTATATAACCTCAACAGTGTATCTATGACCTCATATATGCATTTGAGTACCTGAAAAAACCCTTGCAGCCCTCACAGGTCATGGCGTTGAAGTGGAAGCCGGTGGCTTTGTCGCCACACACGCCGCAGATCCGCGGCACGTTCCTGTCAAACTCATCGGGGGCCAGAGTGGACGTACTCACAACAGTGGGCTCCATCACTGAACAGACAAGAGGGGAATGAAGAAAGAAAAACAGGAGAGGGAGGGAGAAAAAAAAACAAATGAAATCAACTCCTGGTTATAGAAACTGTTCGCTTACTTTGCCACCAATCAGCACAAAAAAAGAAAAATATGAATTCGGCTGCCAACTTCTAACATCTGAAGTAAATTTAAGAATATTTTTTTAAGTCATAATCTGTTCAGTGTTGCACTTCACAAGACATCTGAGAACAAAAATAATAAAAGTTAATGTTCCGTCGTGAGGTTTTTAGTTGTATTTCAACTATTATTATTGTGCTGTAAGTCCTTCACAGAAGAGAGACACATCTCTTTTCACCTGTCTCCATGCCAACCAAACACTGTCCCCTTCCTTCAGGACAGATTCAAACAGTCCCAGTCTACCCTTTGGAGGTGAACTCAACTCCAGTGTTTTTGTCCTGGAGCGAGGAACTGGAGCCATATGAATCAAGTGGAAAAACCCTTGTTCCACTCCAAAATGCTGGATCTGGGTTACATTTGATTACATAGTGCTCTGAGTATCTATTTCACTTAACAGCCTCGTGAGAGGGAGAAAAAAGGCATGTCACCGCAAGGCTAGCATCCTCATAAACAAACAATCACTGTCCTTTTCACAAAGCTCCTTTCTTATTCTTTTCTTTGCCTCCACTGCAGAGTGAAAGCGAGGCAAATGATGGAAGGAGACGGAGGGCAGAGGGAGGGGAGGCGAGGGTAACTAAACCGATAAAAACCTTGACAAACTCACAAATCAACACCCAATGAGGTGAGGGCCTGGCTGAATAATTTAAAATGATTTGACAGAGCTCTCCATAATTCATGTCTAATTAATAAAACACTGTTCTACCTAAAAGTCTTACTTACACTCCTGTAAATTCAATAAATGGGTTTATTTTTGTTGTTGTTTTCCTGCTTAGAACAATTGTGAACATTATGAGGAGTATGCCTTTAACCAAATTGTGTTCCTGGCCAATTTTATTAACAGGACATGTAGTCCTTAATAAAACAAAAGGTCAAAAGAAGAAAGGAAACAGAGGATCTAGTCATTGCCTCTCTGCTGCAGGCATCATTGACAGCAGTGGCTCAAGCATCTACATTATGTTGATGTCTTGTATCACAGCACCTCACGCTTCAATGAGGAGCATCTTACACAACCGACCGTAGTGGTACACTGAAACATTATGTGCACACACAACTGGAAGTAGCAGCAACTGACAGCAAGTATTTGTGGAGGGAATTCAACAGATGGGGTTGAAGACACCTTTGATAAACAGCAGACCGCAGATTAATTCATAGGTTGATGGGAGAACACTTCAGACTGAAGCAGTGACCTCTGACAAGTTGATGTAAAGAAAAGCAGAACAGTAATTTCACGCATACAGATAAAAAACAGATGATTTCAAAGCCTGACAAATTTTAATATTTTAACTTAATTTGATAAACATTTAGGGCAGCTGCCATTCTTTCTAGAACTGGTGTTTTGTTTTGATGACCAACTTGCCTTTAGTGATAGAATAGGCAAGGGTGTGTCCTAAACTCTCCTGTTTTCCAGCATTTCTTTCTCCCACCTGCCCTTTCACATGTCCCTCGTCTTTCTGAGAGCAGAGGTAAAGTACACAACATTAGGTCAAAGGTCCTTAAAAATGACATACCAGGCTATAAAAGCTTTAAGCAAATTTCATGTCTTCATGACAGTGTTACAAGGCCCTGAAGGGTATTTACTATACGATAACACTAGTCATCTAGGTTATGTAATATGGAGGGGTGCAAGTTTTACATTTCAAACACTATGTAGCCTAAATAATGTCAGTTATTCTGCCAGCTGGGCCTATTTGCAGTTTGTACCAAAATGAATCTAGACACACAATTTCCTAAATAGAAAATAATCTCATGAAATCTAAATGAAAACTAATGAAAATCCTAATTTCTATGATTGAAATATGTCAGACCTCCTGAGTTGGAACTTCTAGAGTGTCATGGTTCTTAAATTAAACTGATTTTGTAGGAAAACAATCCCCTTGTGTAGTTTCGGCCTGTGCTCCTAACCTTGTCTGTGATGTCTGTGGCCAAAAATGATTACTTTGGCTTTGTAGTGTGTGAGTAGTTGTACAGGCTGGCCCGCAAACACGAATATCATGGTCAGGTAATGTGAGATGAATTTAAGACTTCTTTACCCCTGCTGGCATTTTGAGAGGTGACAGATTACCAACTGATGAAGAACTGTGGTCCAGCCTATAAAGCAGAGTGTCTGTACTGAATTAAAACATATTCAATCCCTTAGACACGTCTAACAAATTAGCTACAAAAGTCTAAATGCTAACATGTAATGAAATGTTACACAATCCTGACCAATATAATTAGGACAGCCCATTATAAAGCATAAGATCTGTTCTCCTGCATGTAGGCAGACTGATCCCAGCAGGCAGTCACACTCATCACTCACTATGAACCAAGAGGGAAAACACCCATTCACCTTACTATATCATCAACTGATCAGTGAAGTCAGTCCTCTGTGATTGCATTCAGCCTTGACAGGCCATTACACTAAATGCACAGTAGTATTGAGAGAGCTCTAAATAATGCATCAGGTTATTAGACCAGATCTGTACTCATTCCAGTCTTGGGCACGCAAAGCCAGGGAACTAGTTTTGAGCTTTAGGCTTCTAGTCTCTATGTCTCGCTCTTGAAGGATATACATATTGTGTGTGTATGGCCTTCGGAAGCATCAATCAAATCTGGCATTGCTGTAATAATGCAGAATATTATTCTTCTCAGTGTGTTACACTGGCATAAAGCCTAAGGATAAAACAGTAAGACTGAGATTTCTGATTAGCTTACAGGATGGAGTCCAGCTCCATGACAGGAAAACCAAGAATGGATATTTTTTACCTGACAGACGGCTGATAGAAGCTGCAGTTTATAGTTACAGCCTTTTATAAGGAGCATCTACAACTAGTGTGTAACTATTGTACCAATTACTGAATCACTGCCGTGTGTTTTGATTGGGCCATTGCAGCAGCATGGACATTGTGCACTGCCACTTCATTTAATAACTTGGAGTCCAGCAACTTCTGCAGCTACAGCTGTCGAACTCCAACATGTTAGGACTAAAAACCTCTCAGGTGGGAAACAGATTTGTTGCTCCCTGCACACTGGACTTACAGAGAGACTGTGACAAATTGGCTCTCTAGATGCTTCTATGGATGATCATCAGATTTACTTTTTTCACATTTTCTTCTCTAAACCAAACTTTTCAAACACTTAAAGCATTTACTAGGATGTTTCCTCTGTTCATTACATTCCTGTAAAGCCAGTTTGTAAACCAAAGCAATAATCCTCTGCCAGTTATGGTAAGTGAACACAAAAGTGAAAGTAACATGTAATATTAGGAAGTACAGCAAATTAGTGTTTCAAAAATATCTACTGTGGATTATGGTAATAACAAAAGAAAGCTTGCCAGTGTTTCATGACCTGATGACAAGTTGAAAAAATATGACTGTAAATAGGAATTATCTTATTAAAGGTCCCGTCTAACGGCTTTAAATTCTCATCTATTTTCTGAGGTTTGACATAAAACAGGATGCTAGAATTAGACTCTCCATTGGAAAAGACTGAACCTGATTAATAATAAACCACCTCAAACTAGGGAAACAAGACAAAAGTAATTTTTGATATTATACAACCTTAAAGCCACACATTAGCCCGTAACTATCTATTAGTAAGTTCATAATAGGGCTTCTAAAGTAAAGGTTAACCAAGAAGACTACAATGATATTTACAAAACTTTTATTTTGTGTCTTTTTATTTTCTGTTATAGAGGTCCTGCTCTGAGGGGATACTTTCCAATGCTCCAGGAACTATTGGGGTGTAGTTTTTGTACTATCACTAACTGGTCACAAACAGGCTTTTGGACAATATTGATGTATATAGCATTTATTCACACTGCAAATAAGCAAGTTTTTACCGGAAACAATATTAGGACTTGGGATAGCAATTTCATTAATGTTTAAAAAACAGAGTCAACTTTCCAACGATAATCAATAAATATCAATAAAAGATAAAGAGGGAGAGAGTGGGTTCTTTAGAAAACCAAACTTAACTCTACTTGCTAATTATTTCAATGTGATTGTGCACTAAAAACAGAAAATTCACCAGAACATATTGAGTAGAGTGTTACTATGGAGATGGACGTCTAGCCATTCTTTCTGTCAGTCAGTGACTGACACTGAGCCTTGCACATATTCCATGTAAAGCAGAGAGCTACTGAGGGTAATTAAGGCAGCTCATCTCAGCCACATGACTAGTATGAGCAGGAATAAGCTTACACCCACTGAAGGAGAGAAATCTCTTCAACATGAACTATTTCTATCAGATTGTTACGGCTGTTACATTGGTTTATGGGAAATACTTTGACATTCTTGCAATGCCTGAGCAGTTTATTGAATTTGACTTTCTTACAACAGTTGTAACATTGTACATGGGTGAAGATGTTGTTTTGTGCTTTGCTGAGCCACAAGGTACAACACTGTAATAAATGTTTCTCATCAAATTTAAAAGCTGTTAGGGCACCTTGACTCTGGAACAAACTATCTGACAAACTCAGACTTGCAAAATCATTTTCTTGCCTTCTGAAAATGTACTTTTATTGTAAGCCTTTATATTAAACTTATTCAATGTGGGTTCATTTGTGTATAGGCATATGTTGGTTTGAACATGAATTTCTTATTCAAAATGTTTGTTTTATGTTTTTCTTTTTCCTGTGTCGCCTTTCATTTTGGTCCTGTTAAATGCTCTGGTTTGATAAATGCTATACAAAAAAAAAAGTATGATTATTATAAATAAAATCAAATAGATTATTGTCATCATTATGAAAGAAAGTGTTTTGCAGCACAGTATCCTCTGGCTTCAGTAATCCTCTCACCATGATGCTACTGTGAATGTCACACTGTGGAAGCGTTTTCACCCTTCTTATGTGTCCATTACACCTCACTACACAGACAGTTCGGATGAATTTTCATCTACTGCTCCGTGAATGGCCGTTTGCTGTTTGCAGTCAGACAGAGGAAATGCCAGCCCACAGGAGAGAGGGGTGAGAGTAGTGTAGGAGGAGAGAGGGATGCACGAGGAGAAGACGACCAAGGAGGGGTGGGGTGGAGAGGACGCTGGAGAGATGGAGTAAAAACAGATAGGGATATATACATAGATGCAGAGAGGAGGGGAGGGGTGACCTCTTTGTCACAGCGACTTTCTGTGTCACAAAGACCGACTGTACCCTGCTGGCTGTCACGGATATGACAGAGAAATAGTGTGAGGAGAGGGTACGCAGCAGTGGCCCACAGAGAGGCCATCCACACAAACAGTCTGTTTTTGTTATTTTAAAAGGAGGCTAAAAATACACAGTCATAAGCCACTTCAATTACTGGCTAAATATAAATACATGTCTCATCTCTGACAGCCCCTCATCTTGAAAAGTATCAGGGGAAAAAGTAATTATCTATTCATGTTGGAATCACATTTATAGTATGATTTATTTCGGCTGGTGCCGCTTCACTCCCATTTTTAAATCAAGGAGACGATTTTGGCATCATGTGTTGTTTGTGTGTGTGACCACTTACCATTGTCACAATGACAAATCTGTTGGCTGACCACCTCAATTATGTATGAGGAGGACTAGTAATTGTTTATTTAATCTGAATGCAACTCTTTTTAAGGGTGGAAAACCTTTAGGTTCAAGGCTCTGGATGTGTTGGAGGTCGTAAGCATGGGCTGGCCACACGTGACAACCACCACACCCTCCTGTTTACCCAATCAGAAATAACACTGAGGACCAGTACAGTTATTCATTATTTCTGGGGTTTGCTGGGGAGGCTTAACAAAACCAACAATTTAATAAGTAGGGCTGCAGCCAACAATTCTTTTCCATATTGATTAATCTAATGATGGCTTTCCCTATTCGACGTTAAAATGTCGGTAACAGGGGAAACGCCCATCACAGTTTCCAAAAGCACAAGCTGGCGTCTTTAAATGTTGTTTTTTTATCCAACCAAGTTCAAAACAGAAAGACATTCAATTACAGCAACATAAAACAGAGAAAGGCAGCAGATCCTCATAAGAAAGAAGCTACAACAAGGACATGTTTTTGATTGACTCACTGATTAATCAGCTAAGCCTTTAAAAATGCTTGACAATTTTTATACACATTAAAATTGAGAGGACTTGATCACATACTGTAAAATCTGTACTTTCTGCAGGGATCAGTCTTTTCCCTCCACACGCGAATCAATCAGTTACATAGGAAACAGCTGATGGACTCTATCTGTGAAATCAAGTGATAAAGAGATGAAAAAGAAGTCTACAGTTTTGGGAATCTGAGAGACACGGCAGCAGTGGCCTGTGAGCAAGAGATGAGGCTTGCTGTAATTATGCACAGTACCACAAACTGACTCTAGCTTGTCATTTTAACTGGGTGGTGAAAGCTGCAAAATAAAGACATTACCCCAATTTTGGTGGCGCAGTTGGAGGAGAGGTTTGGGAGTTTCCCCTTCTTTTAACCCAACAAACTAGCCGAGGGAGAACAAGTGCTACTTAGCATGCAGCGGAGCAGTGACTCATCTTTTCCTCCTTTGATTTATTCACATCATGGCTGAAATGACACGCATGTGTCTCATAATCCAGGGACTCGCTTTAGAGCCAGTCCCAGGTTGGATTTGAAGACATGACACTGTTGGCAGAGGCCTCAATGCTAAACAGTTGATAGGTCGTCAATTCTGAAGATTCTATTGCTGTTTGTGGTCTGGACTGAATTAAGATCAACATATCTGGAAAACCGCTCATCTTGTCATAAAAACAGAATATCTGTAATAACCTGAGTTTAACCTACACTACATAAAAGGTCCAGTGATTAAATATTTATTAATGAACACCTGGCAAGGTTTTTAACTCATTAAAGTTGAAGGAATATTCCACCAAAGTCTGCATAATATCTTCAGAATATGACACAACCTGTGCCACACTATCAGTGTAAACTGTTTGCACCATCTGCAACCCAGAGTCCCAAATGGATACCTCTGACTTGCACCTTCTAATTAGTTCACATTAGATGTCAATCAATGTGAAATTAACTCTCGACTACAGATGGTGTGAACCTGAGGAACAGAGAGTGGAGACTTGTAAAGTGCTAATATGAGAAATAGTAACACTTCATGCCGTGGATGTTGCATGATGAACGTAGTCCTTGAAATATAGTAATTCAGGAATCTGTGTGCTCCTGCTGCAGTTACTGCATCTACAGGGAGTTTGAGCTTCTGTGAGATATTCATACAGGGATAAGTGCCAATGTGGGCCATGGCAGGAGTCCAGTACCACTCATAAGGTAGCTTATTTCCCTCTGTTCTACTCGCCATTTCATTTTCAGCTGCACCATTGTCTAAGGATGTTATTATCAAACACGAAAGTGGCCATTGGTTTTCTTTGTCAGGTGCCCCGTTACTTATAGAGGAGACATAAATGAGACCTCAGCCGTGAAAAAGATTTGGAGAGCGGCCCAGATGTTAGATTAACTTTCATCAAAGTCAATATCAAGTGATTATAAAAACCCACCCTCCACCGAGGCCCACCATCTAACAAACCTAATTAAGTGGTGCCATTAGTGCTTGGGTGTTGAGATGAAATGTGACTGAGGACAGGGCAAGATATAACAAAGTGGGTAAAGAGGAGGATCCAGACAGTGCTTCAAGGAGGGATCATTTTAACTGCACACAGACGTGCAGAAGAGAGAGGGGAAAGCGGGAAATAAAAAACCTCTGGCATCACGTCCCAAGAATGTCAGCAATGGGCTTACAGACCACATCCCAACACATAAGAGTCAGAGTCGGAATCACATCCAGACCTATAATAGCACTGGAAGAAAGAGAGGGATTGCTGTGGAACGCCTGAGTGAGAGAAGGAGGCCCTATCTGACAGTCCAATGAGCATCCTCCGTCAACATCACATGACGCAATCCCACAAATGGTTCTGAAATTGTTCCATGCTGCCAAAAGTTTCTCTTAAAGGAAAAAAAAAAAAAAGAGAGGGAGAGAGTGGGAGAAAGATATAAAAGAAGAAAGAGTGAGAGAGGAAGAGAGAGAGAGAGAAAAGACAGGGAGAAGTTGTGGAGAGAGCTGGGGGAGAGGGGAGAAAACATAAGGCGATGTGTTTTACTGCATACCTCGGGCTGGGTCACTACAAGTACAGAAGAGACATAAAACAAATCAGATCTGGAATGACCCGGGCTGCAGAGAGAACTGGGCTACAATGGAAATACATGGGCTTGTGATTCACACACAGAAGAACATGTAAGCCGACAATGATGGCAGAGAAGAGGGTGAGGAGGGAAATTTAAAGGAGGGGAATGTGATGGTGAAAAAAAAAACAAAAAAAAAAACAAGTACTATTAAAAAGAAACATGAGCTGGGATTAGTGACAGGAGAAGTTTAATTCAAATCTGCTTGGTTTTAAGAAATGTCCTTTAAAAAAAAGAACAACAAAAAAAACCAATGCATGAGGAGAACAGATAGAGGAAAGAGAACAATGGACAAAAGGACCCAAAACAACAAAGTAGACAAACTGAGTCTGTAATGCAGCTAAACAACTGGCTGAGCAGACTAGTCCAGTCCTGTCCCCTTGCTTCTCTCTCTCTCAATCACCCTCCCGCAGCCTCCACGGGTCTATCTCATGCTATTTTCCTACGATCACAGGGAGCATGTTACAGCAGCAGTAATAGCACATGACAAGGTGACCTGTGCCCCACACAGGATGGGCTAAACTGAGGTGGAAAAGGGTGGGGGGTCCCATGTCCCGTGTCCAACCCTATGGTCTCTGCACCCACTCCCCCTCCCCTCCCTCCCTCTGCCCAGGCCCCACTGCTGGCCTGCAAGGGGAGAGAGAGAGGCAGTGACGGCAGCCTGCCCCCTTATGCTGGGCCCCTTGCTGGACTCTGGAGAGGGGAAAGAGACGAGGCAGGGAGAGGCCCACTCGAAAACACACACACACATACACACACACACCAAAAGTCCTGTTTATGTCTAATCCTGAATTTGACAGAGATTGTGCATTCTCAAGAACACCGAGTTGCGCAGCGCAGAAGGCCGTCTGGACGGTAACAGACAGACAACAGACATGTGGGTGAGGTGGGTGCAAATGCACTTAGCCCACAAGTCCAAGTTATATAATCTCCATAAAACGCTGTCTCTCTTTCAGGGAATACTTCCCTTGGAAAATGTAAAATATAAGAAATGACTGATATTTGTACTCCTAATATAAAAACTCAACTTTTGGAAAAACATATAATCACACCAAAATTTCATGCGCAATACATTTATAAACTGCTATGAATTCAAAAAGAGATCAGGATTTACATCCACAGACCTATATATCAAACAATGACATATATGTTGCTTTCTTAGAAGAATTTTTTCTGCATGACTTGCCCTCCATATACAACAAACATTGCCCGTGTGACGTGTTTGGCCTCGAAACCATCAACCACACGACATAATTGAGGACCTGAAGACATTAAGGGGGAACTTAACACTTCATTAGTCTCAAAGGCAACTGAACATATGTGGCAAACAGCACGAATGCACAGAGGTACATACAAGTGGGTCTTTACAGTCAAGTACAGCAGCCTCTTTCTTTCTATAGGGCAACATGTGAGAGGAAGCAACCAATTACTAGTCACGAAAGGGGGTAGGGGGCGGGGTATCTCAATGTATAGAAGACCTAATGGACTGTACCATCACCACAGCACACAGATCCATAAACAACCTGCCACAGCTATAGTCAATAAAGACACAAACCAAGCTCATTTTGCAGCTCCCCACTGCAGGTCCGAGCTCAGATCTGCAAACAAATAATCTGAAAATTGATTCAGAGGCATACTTGGCCCTCATCTGGACAAAGTCTCCACTCCTGTCCCAAACAATACAGGTTCTCTCGTATAATTCCACATTATTTAAATCCAGAACACATGTGACCATTGATCTTAAGTCATCTAAGAAAAGGGGAAAGCTCACTCTTAACCAAAAATTGAAGCAGCTGACATAAAAACAACATCCTACCTGTTATTTTTCCAGTGTCAAACTGTTTTATAAACAGAAATGAATAGGTGTGAGAAATGTAGCACTAAGCTCAGTGGAAAGAAAGGTAGGTAGGAATATATACCCCTTGCTGTTAGCTGTATTTGGTCTGTACAGATTTTTTCTTTTGGAGCGATTAGCAGCAGAGGGAGAAGAGCTGGAGGCTGTTTAAATTTCAGCTGTAAGAAAGACAGGACGCCCTCAGTAATTAATGATGTCATTATCAAGCAGCGGCTCCGTTCTCCATGACGATGAAGTGAGTGGTTAAGGTGTAAAAATATAAATACCTGTGGGCATATAACTAATTCTACCTACTGCACAACTGTATGTGTCTGTGAAAAATAAACATAGATAGGTGTAGGACACTTTCTAGTACAGACACACGACAAGAAAGCTGAGTTCTACAGTAGTAGCTGAAATCACTGCACCTTATCAGTAATTTATTACATCTTAATTGACACAATAAAAATCTGAGTTGATAATACAGTGTGTTATAAAAAGGTGACTAAGCAGGTAGCAGTTAATAATTTATGGAGGGAAATTTTCATTTTAGAAACTCCATGATACCGTCCTCATTTGGGCAGAAAAACATGCCTATACCTAAAAGTGGATTGTATTGAAGAATTCTTTTATGGTTCTGCAGATTTCATTATGCTGGCCTTAAAGTCAGACCTCATGCTTTAGGAGTGTCACAAATATACGTCACATCTTGACAAGTCCCATTAAATTAACCAAAGTTTTAAAAGTACTGACAATAGCAATTGAGCAACCATAAATGTATCACTTCAACATGGTGATATTAAGACTCTTAAAAAATACAATAATTGCAATTACTTCTTACATTATGTCCTAACTTATCCCTCAAAGACTTATATATACTCATGTATAATAACAGTGAATGAATTTACTGTAACCAAAGTAACACAGTTGGTAATTGAAGAACAGTCCTAGAAAGTATATGCAAAAATGTTTAACTTCTTACTGGCGTGATTGCATGTGAACAGGCAATTTAACAGTGTATATTTTCAAAGGCAGCAAAATATCAATTTATTAAGTACATGATTGCCAGGTATGATTTAAAAAAAGAAAAACATCTCACCTGAGGTTTTAGCATGCCCTTGTACAATAGGTAAGACTTGAAACCTTTCTTCAGTTTATCCCAAGATGTTAATCCTGTTCAATACAAAAGCAAAATGGCATGTCGCAAGTCACTGAGTGGGCCTTTACCCTAGTACCTGACCTGCTGTAGCTCTGTTTATGTAACGCTGAACTATTTTCAACAGCAACATACTCACTCAATGGTACTCATCATATAGCAGTTAGGTAAGTAGGAAGGCAAACATGCTGCTGAGTATATCAGACATTTGTTAAACCTTTTTCTTATGTAGTCTTGAGCAAAGAGAAATAACAGTAACTCAAGTCTCGACTTTAGCATTCCTCCTGTGCATGCGAGTTTCGTACCTCAGCTCAACTTTTCCCCATCAAGACCGAGTTGCATTTAATCCTCTTTAGTCGCCGTTCGTCGTCGTCTTCATGCTCTCGCAAAGTGTGTTCCCTCCATGTTGACAAGGCCAGGTTAGCTTTGAGGAGAGAGAGTGCGCGGCGTTGTACCAAACTCAAAGAAATGTGAGAGGAGACTTGGGGGAGAAAACGTCAAACTCGTACGCCCTTTTCAGACGCTGGCTCTCGCAGCAGCAGCAGCAGCGCTGGTAGTGGTGGCTAACGTTAGCGTGGCTGGCTGGCTGCTTTAACCCTAAAACGCGGCTCCAAGTTCAGCCAGCTTATTAACCGCTCTGCGACCATGGGCAATCGACATCCGACAGGGAAAACGGTTGAGGCGGCAACCGGCTACCTTTGACGGGCAAACGCGCACGCTAACATGAAGAAAACTCAATCACACCTACGGTAGTCCGACGAGAAATATCCCTCCTTCTTCAGGACCCAAATAGATGGCCATTACTTTTTTTGTTATGCACCGCCCCCTTCTGAGGACCTCTACGGGAAAGAGGGATTTCCCCCCCAGCCCCTCCGGTAACCAATCACAGGTGAGCTCGGCGTGTCTCCCGTGTTGTGGTTGGTGACATTTCCGTCCAGGCCGGCTCTGTTTGGCCGGCCCCGGTGCTAATAACGCGCAGGGCCGCCCCCCTCAAACAGGGGTGTGTCGTGACGTCAGAGGTAACGAAGAGGTAAACAACTTTGACCGCGTGAGGTTTAAAGCGACACCGTTTTTGCCCCCTGATCTCTGAATCAACGGAGACCCGATGTGGGGATTACCGTGCTAACATTAGATACAGTGTGGCGTCTCGGCGGGTGGAAATCGTCCCGTCGAGACTGTGTTTTTATCACCCGCCGGAGCGTCTTTGTTTTGCAGCCGCGGGCACTGAGACCTGTATTTGAAATTTAAATAAACTACAACACCATCGCCATCGATACCACACGTTTGAAATGACAGGAGCAGCTCCACCAGGCCCTAGATTGTTCATTTTATGCATTTTGCTCCATTATTTCTTTGACACTTTGCCAATGTGTGCAGTGAGGCGGGTACATCGAAGGGGTGTGTCTACTCTGCAGTACGGTGGTAGGCTGGGAAGCAATGCCGCTGCATGGCGATGTTGCCATACATTTGCAATGCATGAGAGAGATGGGGTAGTGTGCTATAAATAGGCGATTAAACAAGACTACTACACGATCAGACTGAGCAAATAAATTGAGCTCTTCTCCTGGATAAAAAATCTCTCTTTTTTGCACCCACTTATTTATTTGTTCATACACGGCTAAGTGCACTTAGGAGCTCTGGTATGTGGTGGAAATGGTGGTGTGAGTGGTGTTAGGGCCATGCGGAGGGGGCCCGGGTGAAGGTCAGGGGTGTGTCTGTAATGTAAACACAGTAAAGGCTACAGATATGAAGGGGAGAGGGGGAAGAGGAGAGGAGGGCCCCATCCGGTCCCATATATCCTCTTCCAAACTTAATAGTTCTTCAGTCCTGCTGCAGGCTGAAAACACGAGGTAGAATTGTTAAGAGAATACACATATCAGCTATGCAAATTGTTCTGAATCTCTGGTGCTATAACATAAGCTGCCTTTCAAGCAATACACATTAATTTCTGGCATTTCACATGGCCTATCCACATGGTTTTTGAGTAATAGCTTTAAAAATACAAACGCTGTTACTGTTGGACTATTCCTCCTCTATCCTATCTAATCTTTGTGCCCTAACTTGGAATTATTCTTATTTTGGTATATACATTAAAAACATACTCAAAACAGCAATGCGCCCAAGTGCTTGATGTCAAAAACAGATCATATCAATAACCAAAAAGGCATAGGCTGAAAACATAGTATTTGTGCCAGCCTGTCTCACAGCTCTAAACTAAAATGTGTGAACAAGCTACAGTATCTGTTCAAATGTGTAACAGGAATTGTGCAGTCTCACAAGTTATTTATCTCCGGCATTGATCTAGCAGTCAGCACAGTGCTGGAGCCACTGTATGTTGTACACCGCTGCTCTGCTTTCTAAATCCCAGGGCTGCTTTGCCTCCAAAACGACAAGAATTTTCACAACAAACATTCCTTAAATAATCCACTCCGCATTAGACTCATTTTACATTTTGTTCCCAATGTGTGGCTGAAGAGTACAGACCACTCAACAATTAAGGTCATGCCATAAACCCACGCATGTGCAAATTTCACTGTCAGCTACAAACTTGTTTATGTCCAGGTTTGTACTCAGTCTTGACCTCAGAATTAGCATACCCCGGGGCCTTCGGCACCATAGACATGTGTCATAATCTTATTAACTGTTGATTCATGTGCAGTAACTGGTAGTAAAGTGTGTGGGTGTTAGGTTCATGCTCATGGAGAGTTGATCCTTGTCCTGTGGCTTGGGCCGTCTCCAAGTCTGGCACCAGCGCTGGATCAAGCCGTTCTGCTAACGGGGATTTATTTGGCTCCATAACACCCATGTCAGACATGTATCCTGGCCCAGCCATTTTGTGTCCTCAGACGCTCTCCGGCCCTTCGCAGTGAGCTGGCTTGCTGTTTGGAAACAAGGAGAGTGGAAATCATAAATCAGAAACACTTGACCCACTAAAACTATGGGAATTAGTATTCGTGGCACTGGTGCAGAGGCATAAATAACTTGAATAACAGAGCTCATGCTGACATATGCCTTAAGGACGGCCAGATTGACTTTGGGCTATTCTACAGTGCACTTACAGGACAGGACATGTATATATCTGCTGAACACACATATTTGCATATACATCCGAGCAGTTATCTGACTGCAGATTTAGAGGACATGCGTGTAAAATGGAACACAGGTCCATTATGATGCATTATGCCACAATAAGATGAATTAAGTAATGTGTTGTGCAGAGTGAAATAACATGCAACTGCAGATGTGAGTGTTGTGGAATATAGTGTTGCTGTGACACTAAATAGGAAGATAATAATCTGTAGTAGATTAACAGATATTGAGTGAGGGACAGATTTGGCTGCCTGAGAACAATCAAGAGCCACATAGAGAAGATACCAGCTGTGCATCACATGTATCTGCATCCTCTCTGACAAGAAGCTGAACACGCTCTTCATATGTTTTTTTTTTTTTACAGTAAGAACCAGCCAGTGTGTAAGAGCACTCACTGTGTCCAGAGCAACTGTGGACCAGAGCCCTCGGGTGCAACAACTCACTTGCAACTCAAAGCACCTGAGACCATCTCTGAAAACATGTGCTGATCAGCTGGCAGATGTCCTAATGGATAATACACTCAAACTTTGCCTACTCCAGTTTGTAATGTTTCAGCGCAATACAACACGCATTCCCGTTGTTCTTAAAAAACCCAGGATATCCTGCCTGAGGGGCTACTACCCCATTCCACTTACATCTGTCATCATGAGATGCCTTGGGCTGCCGGTCAAAACCCACACAGACTCACTTCCCCTGGGGCAATGCAGACTCTCTGCAGTTTGCATGGCGCAAATAGAGCAACTGAGGATGCCATCGCTTTAACCCCACACTACCCCATCGCATTCAGACCAAAAGAGCACACGTGTGAATACTGCTGGTAACAGCACGGCATTCATTATAATTCCTGTCATCCTCGGGGACCGTATCTGAACACCACCGTGTGCAACTGAATCCTGCACTTGCTGACAGGCAGACCACTGGTGGTGAAGATGGGCATTTCTGTCACTCTTTTTCTCAGCAATGCAGACACCCAAGACTGCGTGCTAAGCTCATGCCAGTACCCCCTGATTACACATAACTGTGTGGCACAACACAGGCCCACTTTCATCAGGTTGAGAATGACACCACAGACACTTACTGAATTTTCATGGACAAGAGAAAATCTGATTATTTCTGGCTTTTAACAGTAGCCTAATGTCTGAAACATCATCCATGGAAGAGTAATATATTTGTATTTCTTTATTTGTATATTTCAGACACATACACACTAAGGAATAACATGTTTCTTATATAACATAACATTTTCTGTGCATTTAAAATATATCAACCCTGGTACAAAAATACAACTGTTGTATAGGACAAATCATATTTTTAGTCAGCTACTTGTAAACAGAGGTTTTAACCAGTGACCTGGCTTCATGTGCTCATAAAAACATTGTAACAGTCAGTGACAGGTCTGCATACAAGGCAGAGGTGAGACCCTTTAATATGGCGCCAGGACAACTGAAGGTGAGGATTGTGGACTTCAGGAAGCAGCAAAGACGAGGAGGAAACACCCCTCAATCTCATCAATATGCCCTTTAGTGGAGAGAGTCAGCAGTTTCAAGTTCCATTGGGTCAGCGATAGAGAGTAATGTTAACATAGAAATTCAGCGAGGCTCCACAGATCCTCAGCACCTTCCACATGTGCTGCATCGAGAGTATCCGCAGCAGCTGCATCACTGTGTGGTGTCCGGGCTGCACCACCCTGGACTGTAAAGCGGTATAGCAGGTGATGTAAACAGCATAGTTTCTCACAGGCAATAAACGACCAACCCTCCGGGACATTTACCACAAGAGACACTCGAAGGAGGCCCACAAAATCCTGCAGGACCACACTCATCCCACCCTGAAACTAGTCTTTTAACCCTCTGGAAAACATTACCAGAGTGTTATTCAGGACAGCGTCGTCCTCAAAGCCATCAGCAGCCAAATATCACTCGCTCACATCCCTCCTTTACCACCTTGTACTAAAATTTCTCTTCTTATCTCTGTGTACTGTTTGATAGTTTGTAGTACAGTTTTTAATTATCTTCCACTGCCCTGAACTAATCTATGGCGAAAGGTACTATTTCAGTTTACTGTAATTTATTAAAAGAATTAGTAAAAATAAAATTTATTCTAATGCTGTAGCGGGTTTATTCATATAATAAGGCTTAACTGAGATTAATCAGCAGCAGTTTATATAAGTTTATTGACATCTAAAATATAGTGGAGTAAAACTAATAAGCTTCACAAAATTGAAATATCCAAGTAAAGTACAAGTACCTCAAAACTGTGCTTAAGTAAAGTACTACATAATTCAATAGAATAATTATTGAAGTAATGAAGTGTGTCATAACATGCCTTTCTTCTCAAAGAATAAATAATTAACTACATATGTAAAAAATGTATTTTTAATAAAAGCAAGTAGGTATGTGAGAAGGCAGTTAAGTAAATGATACACATACATACAGAAGATGTTATATAATATATATAATTTCTGATAAATCACATGTTAAGAATTTAGTTTAGTATTAGCACTGTGTGAGCTCATAAGTTTTTACTCAGATATGTCTTCTTGTCTTCAAACTTTTGTGTTGCAGCAAATATTGAGCATTGTTGGAATTCCTTTGTCGTCTTCAAATATTTGCTTAAGAGACCAAAGGTTATTTTTCTTTTTATAATTCCTCAGAAGATAGCCAAGATGGGGGTGGACGCTGTTCCTGGACTCCTACCGTTCTTAGACCTAAAAAAATAACAAGACTTATTGGAAACAGCTATTACATTGGCTACACGAGCAGTTCTCAAATTTAATGATGCAGTGAGACTGACTGTGATCTGTCATTCACACAAATGAAATCTTAAACCTCACACCATGTTTCTACTATTTTCCTCAGGAGGCTCCCTGGGAGCTGCAATATGGAGACCTGACTACTTAAGAGAACTGGCGTGGTCTATTAAAGTTCCTCTAGTTCCCTCTTCTGGGAGAATGAGGGACAACATGACCACTCATCGCCAATCAATGTACAGTATTATCACACATGGGTCCTAGTGCTATAACAATACTACAGTGCTAAATATTATAATGTTATGGTTGTCAAAATGGTACAGAGGAAGTCGGCCAGGAATCCTTGCAAACCTGCCAATGAAATGTACTGCTATGCAACTGGTTGAGCTGGTTCCAAGCAATTACGCTACAGTGTACCTGTTAACATTCCTCAGCAACAAAGAAACAATAAATAAGCATGAAGATCTTACAGTGTTATAGCATATTACTTAGGTGACAACGCGTTTTATATTATCTCTCAATCCAGTCAACTGCATCAAGTGTTGAGAGTGAGTGAGGACCTGCTGAACAGTTGGGCCCCTGCATCTGGTTAATCATTAGGTGCTATGGAACACCTAATGATAGTCTCTGTGTGTTGGCTGTGTGTAATTATGTGTTCTGCACAAACCAACCAACCAACCAATCCCATTCACACCAGTATGTGTTTAAGCCTTGATCAATGAACAGCTCCACTACAGCAGTGTAAAGGCACCGAGGGAGCGGTTGCTACAGCCTTTTTTCAATTTTTTTTTTTTTTTTTACTTAACTCATAATTTCCAGAGACTCTTGCTATTTTTCAAAGGAAAATAAGTTTTCTTTCTTATTGTTTACACTGACAATTGAAACAAGTAAAATTTTACAGCCAAGCCTTTTGCATAAGCATGCTTACATTTGGATGTTATAACAAAATTTTGTTAAAAATATATTTGCAGGATACGTTAGTCAATAAACTTACATGAAAAATAAGTAATTACATTTAACCAGCACCTCTTATTTGATCTGAACTTTTATTTTGAAAACAAAGCTTTTATTTTGAGAATCTGAATCGGATAACGAGTAGCTAGCTAGTCGACCAATATTGAAAGTAAATGACGTTGACTCTAAACCTTTAGTTATGTATTTGACAACATGCATGGACAATCCTGGTCAGGCAAACGTGGTCGACTATCTGCACCTGTAGACGGATGCGTATGTTAATAACAAGCTGCGCCGGATTTCACACTCCGACGCCGCTTTCTTCTCATCTGTCACTGCGAGTTTCGTACCATATCAGAGTTAGCTAGGCTAGCTGTAGTTAGCTAACTAGCGTTGCCGAAACACGAGGTAGGCGTCACTCAGGATAATAGCTATCCTGCCTTGTAGCGTACAGTTTGATAAGACATATAGCAGGGAGCTAATGTTACCAATAATTAATAACTCAAATCAGTACAATGGCCATGAAGGGGCTGCATTCCATAAATACAATGGGGGTAGCGGTGTCAGCACAGCTGGTCCCATGGTGTAATGGTTAGCACTCTGGACTTTGAATCCAGCGATCCGAGTTCAAATCTCGGTGGGACCTCATCCTTTTAATTTGTCACAGTTAACGGTGTGAGGACTTGTGTCATAAATTGTGCTTTTGCAAAAATGAGAGTCAAGTGCAAAAGCCGAGGATAAGTGAATTGATCTAGGAGTTGCACCCGATTTAAACAGATTCCACACCTTTATCTGTTTTTAGCAAGTTCCAAAAAAAAGGAAGCTGCAAATGTATCAATCGGTCTGCAAATAAGTAATAAAACATTTGACATGAAGCCTTTAAATGATGAAGCATACACTTGTTTTTTAATTTCATTTCATTGCTTTAATTTTCTTGTCAAATATGACATACACCATCCTTTCTCATCCACCCCAGAGGCCTAAAATATATTACTTCTTTTACATAAAAATCCATTATGAAAAATAATAATTGTGCTGAAGTCATCTAAATACTGTCTCAGTTTATAGAAAACAGAAATACTAAACAACGAAAAGATACTGATAAAAAAAAAATCAACCTCTGAATATACTTACACAATAATGAAGTCTTTGGCTTAAAGTGAAACTTCTCTTAACATAATTTACTTATGTGTTTCCATGGATATTGTTTGGTTACATAGGCAATGAAAGTGAAATAAACTTAAAACCTGTGATATGGAGAGACTCGGCTCTACTTTTTCCTTTTATAATTACCTTACCAGCACTTTGAACATAGAGGGCATTGTTACTTGAACAAAGTAAGGCTTTTCATTATTTGTAGCTGTAGAGAAGTTGTAAATATTCAAGTCCTGTCCATGATCTTTTAAATTAGTTCCCTTTGTTCATTCTAAGGCTAACCTCTCTTTTCTTGCTTGTGCAGTTTGAAACTACATAACATCCTGTTCAGTCATCTACCTGTCTGTGTTTTAAATTGAAGGTAGGTTTAGTATAATATGCTTCTACATCTGTGGTTATCACTTTGGCTTTCCTCTTAGATATTCAAAACACATAACCTCTTTCATTTAATCACTTCCTTTACTCTTTCTCACAATGCATAAGGGCCACAGTTAACCCACTTTACACCTTAAAACATGACTCTTACATTCTGCAACATTGTTGAAGACCTTCCGAACCATCGTCTCTTGAGCTTTGAATGTTGATGTAGAGAGACTTTTATAGAAATAGTGTGGTAACTGGATTGCCATGCAGTTTGTAAAGTTTGTTGTATACCATGTGAACAGTTTGCAGGATGAGAACAAATGTTGCACAATAAATGACTTTATCAGCAAAAACAAAACAAACAAACAAAAAACACTCTTATTTGAATCTCATTTGGCAAAGGTTACCAACGTTAGGTCAGTCTTTGGCTTGTCAAACTATTCCTCTGTAACTGTTTGCTCTGTAAACTGACATATTAAGCATTACTTTGCTCTTTGGAACAGCTGGATTCTCTTATAAGAATAGTCATACAGCTGAGCACAGTAATGCCACCTGCACAAATGCAAGCAAGAATGTAATTACACACACACACTTCATTAAAAAAAATATGCCAGAATCATATAATATTTCATCCACATCCCCCAATTGTCCAGATTCTTCAGATTCTTCTGCTCTCTCATCTGCGCAGCTGTGGTCCCAGCATGACTTTGTTGATAAAGTTGACGATGGCCACAGCTGGTTGCTCGGGGTCCATCTCTGCAAACAGGTGACACACGTTTTCTGTGGCGCTGCCCGTCCGCCTGGCCACAAAGCCAAACATCCTGCAGCCAAAAAGGAGACGAGTAAAATCAGAAGACAGGAGAGCAAATAGTATTTGACACTGACAGGAACCCATTTTTTTCTCAAGAAGTCAGAGTAACAAATCTGATTGTTTTGATTAATTGCCATGCAAAGTAGCACAATATACCAGTCACACAGTGACACAAGCACTTACTTGCTTGATGTGCTATCAGAATTAGTCCACCTGAAGCACGGGTACACAAATAGAGACACAGAGACAAAATGTAGGAAGACATGAATAACAAGGACATGGAGACTGTTCTATAAAACTGGGCAATGACTAGCACTACTCATTCACCAAAAAAAAGCAGACAAGCAAATCACAAAGAGAACTTATATTTATAAAATATAAGCCAGTACAAGAGGTATTTGTGCAGCAGCAGCAAGCATACATTTATTACTGCCTTTGGTGAAGATAATCAGCAGTAACATATTCAAGCACATATAGTTTTTATTAAAATCATACTGTCTGTCTGTGTTTTTTGATTTGTCTCAGCGACCCACCTCTGGTCTTGGGGGTCAAGACTGCTGAAAGTGACACTGTTGATTGGATAATGTCTTCTGAAAAATAGCCTGTGCAAACACAAACAGCATTTGTTTTAGGAATACCAGCTGGCTTTCTATCAAACCAGAAATTTGGAGCAATAACAAATATCAGTTTTTATTAAAATTACCAGTAACAATCCAGTGAATTAAAAGTGTGATACTGTTACTAATGGGCAAGACTGCAATGTCTAAGATGCACCTTCTTTTGCTGTCTGTTAGAGTGATCCCCTGAGAGGACACTTTGAAGTGGACCACTGTTGCCACTGGACGCGGACTCAGAGCCAAAGTGCACTTGGTTGCCTTGGAAACTGCCTCCGGCCCCGTCAGTGATTCAGTTTCCACGGAGTTCAGGTAAAGCACATTGCAGGCTGGTTCATCAAAGGAATAAGAAAAGGTGGATTAACATCTAAATACATGTGTTCTTATGGGTCAGCGCTGTGAAAATATGAGGCTTGAGCAGTCTCTGCTGGTCAAAAGGAAGAACTGCAACCACTGCCCTGTGTGTGATCAATCCTCTATGGAAGTTCATACAACAACAGAAACACCGAAAACAAAATAAGCTCATGTAATACCTGCTCCTTGTTTGAGGAGGTCAGCCGCTGTGCTGGTGTTTGTCACACTCTGCATCTCCTGAAGCTCCCCGACCAGATCTGAAACATCATAGTCCGGTTACATAACAGTACCATCTAAATTATTGAGGACCCAGTCTGTAACTGTTGTAACAGCCTGCAAGCCTTTGAAGAGTTTGCTCTCTAATAATAAATATAGCTCTTTTGAAAAGGCGGATATTTAATTTTAGTTGTACAAATCATGACATCTAAATGTAATGATACTGATATTACCTTTTTCCGGGATGCGAAGGGCACAGGGCAGAGAGATTGGGGTAATTGAATGCTGGTACACCAGGGCAGATAAACTTCCTGAGACAGAGGAAGAAGATAGATGGAGAAAGTAGGTAAAACAGATTATGATTTTGACAGATTAGAGGGTAGTAAAGGAAAGAAAATAGGAGAACTGGAAAGGAAGTAAATTCAGTTTCAGCATCTCGCACATAACTAAATACGTGAAAACATATGACGACAGCTGTGTCTACCACATGACTGACCGAAGTAGGACTCGTTCTGACAGCCCTTGATCTTCACTCCCCGTGGCCCAGTCTCGATGAGGAAGTGTCTCACCAGCTGTTCCAGAGGATCCCCTGGGAGAGAGGAGAGGAGGGTGAGAGGGGAGGGAGCGATGGTGAAAAATAAGGCTGCCTGTCTTGCTGCAGAGCATATTCTATAAGGATACATGAACAAAATTAAACATATGATACGAACAATGCCAGGACCCTGAAATTGAAGCAGCTGACTGGAATTCAGCTGTCATTCATTTTATTATTTACAACCATGCTTTTCCTGCTGTGACATGTCAGTAAAGGCCCATTGGCAGCCAGCGCATTGATATTAACATCGCATTCATAATGGGTACCTTTGCTGCCGGTGATGTTGGCATTAGGAGGAGGGGTGGCCACTTTGAGGGCCAGACCGTAGGCCCCCTGGAAGGAGTTACTGTCCCTGATGAGGAACGTTCCTGGTTCCTTGTCCTTTAACACGGCTATAGCTATGGTGGAGAGAACATGTTAGAGTGAGGGTGTGTCACATTCTGGTAATCCTCAAAGAGGACTGGACTGCTCTGTAATGATAAACACAAACATTTTGTTTCTATACAGTCCTCACCTTGGTCTCTAGAGATGCCTGGTTTGTACCAGTACTTGGAGCTGTCCTGGACAAACTTCGCGTTAACCCTGATGTCTGCCTCCTCCCTGTAGCCGACCTGAGCAGACCCTCGCCTCTGCTCTGCCACAGCTGGGGAGAAACTGACGTGGTGCGTGGGGGAAGGAGCTGAGGAGACTCTGAGAAGAGAGTTGTGTCCGTTCAGGGATCCCGCTGTGGAGAGGCGTTTCTTCTCGGGCAGTGGTGGCTGGATGGCGGGGATGGTGACCGCAGTGTACCCCGTGTATGGGACGTGGGGGACGTTTAGTAATGGGTAGTAATAGGATGCTAAGGGGAAAGTGGGTGTGTGATATCCGTCAGGCACAGGTGACGGAGGTTTGTTGTCGGCTGAGCTGTCTCTGTCTGGAGTCAGTCTGTGCCCTGCTATGTCTGTAGCCAGTGGAGAGCGGTGGGGAGAAGACTGCAGCTCTGGGGAGCCAATAGGAGAATTTGGGGAAGTGGTGGAAGGGCTAGAACTGGCAGAAGGGTTAATAGTTACACTTGTGCTGCTCTCAGAGGGGGTATCGCTGGGAAGGGCAGAACCATTGAGCTGCACTTGGACTGGGGTGATGAAGACAGCAGCATAACTCGAAGCGTGTGATTGGTTAGATCCCTCAGCACTTCCCATGATCTTGGCTGCACCAATCCTTCCATCAGAGCTCAAACTCTGCTCACTTGGTGGTTGTGTGGAGTTTATAGATATGCTGGAAGTCTGGGTTTGTGTTTCTGGCGGTACTGGTTTGTTGGATTCCAGCTGTGTGGAGGTTTCTTGGCTTTGAGGAGGGCTGTCAGCGGTAACACTGGGGACAAAATATGAAAAAATAAGATAACTATCAAAAATACAAGATAACTGTGGATAAATATCATTTTCTTTTTAACATGAATAGATGTAAAATTGAAGGTTTCACCCACCTGTCTTCAGTGTGTGTGGGGCTGCTGCTACCAATAAGTGTGTAGTCATGATCGGAGTCTAGCCCGGGGGTGCTTGACTGGCAGTTAGAGTCCGATTTACCCTCTGAACCCTGGGATATGTCGTCCTCCAGATCAGTTTTTGCCTTTTCCACTTTAAAATGCGAGATGAAATAAGAGTCATTTATAGCAAAACAATCAGAAAAGTAAGGGATATAATAAGTAACACATGTTATTTCAGTGTCAAAAAAACAGTCCCCACTTTATCTATCATTCACCTTCAGCATGCTGCTGATCTCTGGATCTAGAGGGTGTCTCGGGCAGCCTACCTCTCCCAGGAGACGGGCTACTAGCAGGCAGAGGCGATGCCGATCCAGAGTGGTATCCTGAGGCGTAACCCCGGCTCTCGTGGCTCTCGGCTGGGGACGACTGATAAGGAGAGCAGGGGCAGGAGTGGCGGGGTTGCGGAGGGGTGTGGTACCCGCTGCTGGCTCCGTCTCGCACATCCACCAGAGACTGGGGGCTGTGGTAGCTCTGGTGAGGTGCCAGGGCAAACCTTGGCTGCTCCGGGCTTGGACCCTGATCCAGGGAGGAGCGGCAGACCCGAAACGCAGGCGTGGCTGATTTGCACTGCCAGAACTCAGCCTCTCTCGCCACATCCCACGTATTCTCACTTTCCCACAGCGGAGGCGCCTCTCTTGCTCGTTGCACCCCTGTTCCCTGGGACCAGTGCGGGTTCTCTGATTGGTCTGGGTGTAACGGGTGGAATGTTCTGACTGAGGCCGATTGGTGCTCTCGCCTGCTGGAGCAGTCCCGGCAGGGGCAACTAGAGGACGGTGTTGGAGAGCTGAAGAACATTTCCCTGTAAGGGCTGGAGGGCAGTGATTGATGGGAGAGATGAGCGGATGGGCCGTGGCTGGAATAATGGAAGAGGTGACACTCCTCCCCAGTGCACAGTCTGTTTGAGGCTGGGAGGGTGTGGCTGTGTGGGTGTGCGTGTTCAGGGGTAGAATAAGGGTAGCATGGCCTGTGGAGACAGGGCAGAGGCGGGGGTGGGGGTGGACGTTCCCATGGTAACTCTGGTAAGGGATGGGCGCTGTGGCGATGGCAGAGTTCCATGTGAGCTGAATTCGGAGGAGGTGACACAGATTTGGATGGTAGAGCAGGCAGAGTTTGACTTTTTGGATGCTTTTTAATGCTGTTGCATCGTCCGAGACAGTGGCCGTTAGAGAGGCACGGTCCTCTCTCCCTCTCCCACCCCATGTCGCCACACTTTGTACCTGCTCGACCACAACACGAGTGCTCTCGCCTCGAACCCCCGGACTTGACGGATCCCCATCATCTAGAATCGCTGTCTCCCTATCCTTTTCTTTCCCCCTTGTTTTCTCTCTTCCTTTATCTTCTCCATCTCCTCTCCTTGATGGACTATCAGTACTTTGTCTCTCAGGGCAGTTTATGGACGGAGAGGTGTCTGGCCGACGATCAGTGGGTGCTGGGGACCGACTGGAGTCACTGGTGTAGGTGGGGTGGTGGGGCTGGCTGGAGGTTTGGGGCTTTACTGTTGGGCTGCTGGTGAGGCATCCATTGGGAGATCCTGGTGGGGCAGTGGAGCCTGGCCCACGTCTCTTCTTCACTTGTGCGTACAGACTGCCGTCCAGAGGGCCCCTCGTATGAGAGATATCTGGTACAAAGGAGGAGGGAGCGTGATGTGATGTTTGTATGTGTTGCTTACTTTTTACTCCTGTGTGTGTGTGGTGTGTGTGTATGTTTCTTACTTTCCACGCTGTCTTGGTGGTGCAGGTTGAAGTTCTCATAAGAATCCCATCTGACCACAGGGTCTGAGGTGTTATAATCCACTTTGATAGAGGCATCATTCTTGCGGTATTCTCGACCTAGGAAGGCAGACATTTTAATGTGACACACATAAAAATGTAAAAAAGAAAGGGATGCAGTGTGAGACAGACAGCTGATAATATTCACCTTTCATTTTTTCTGGCCCACTGGAGAAGATAAACTCGACTGTAGCATCAGGAGGGAACCTGTCATCTACAGAAAGACGAACATAAAGGCAAACCAAAATATCCAGACTGTAACTACAGAGTTTGATTTAAAAAAAAAAAAACATTCACAAGAAAGTGTGATTTGCGAGGTAGAAAAACCAGCGTCAATAAATAAAGATACTTGCTCTCACTTTTCATCATGGAAATAAATAGGATGATAAGACTATAAGAATATGGCTCAAGTAAATAGAGCATAAAACTTCAAAGAAATGTTCCATCGGAGATGAGCTTTCTTTTTACTTTCATGCATGCGTGTGGGTAATATTATTTATATATTGTATGCATGCGTCAGCATGTAGCACTTAGAGCAACTGTCATGAGACTGCTGCTTACTGAGCCATGTACAAGCATTTCTGTTTCATCTAAACCGACACTGTCATTTGCTATTTGTCTCAAAATACACACAAACACCACAATGGAGTAAAGTAGGTCTTGAATTATACAGCCTTGTAAACAATTTCAAGGAAGCAATAGAAATATACAGCAGAAGGTTTCCATGTTCATTCAGACTTTAGTGTGGTACAGCAGTAGTGTAGTCTAAACAACCATACTGCACTGATATAGTGCTATAGTTTTAAATACCCCTCTGTCTAATCCATATGTGATGCTTTTCATGACTGTCCAGAAATTGAAAATCGCTCTTACCTGTCCATGCATTTCCTAACAAACTACTGAGCCTCTGTTTTCATACCTGTGCAAGCCAGGTCCAGTTCAGTCTTTCCAAACCACAGCTGGGCTCCGTGAACGGTACAGGTGTGAAACTGGACTCTAAAGACCACCTCCCTCTCTGCTGCTTGACTCCGCCGGTGGAAGCACTTCACCTGCAGAAAAGGACACAAATAAGGAGAGTGATGTAAACAGCAAGGCTCATTTCTCATCAGCTTTATTTTATTGGATCGTATATGCTTAGTGCGTGTTGCTGCTATGGCAACCGATTAACCTCTGGGATAAACAAAGTACTTACATGTCTTTCTAAGATGGTTTTGAACATGCAAGACAGTAATAAAGCATGCATGTTCACAGTCTACAGAGGATTTGTAGCTTAAGTGGTTTAAAAATAATCAAGCACTTTTTAAAAGCAATGTGCATCACAGTCAGGAAAGAAACATGTATTTATGAAAGAATTAAAGTCAGTGGGAGTGGAGGAAACTGACTACAGCAAATAGGCACAATAACAGTTGGTGCACTGCAGTTATTGTAGTAGTGTGTAGTATGTGTGGATAGGGATAAAACTTAAATCAAAGTAATGTTTCCAATTAGTGACACACAATTCACCATAAGCTGTATCTCACCATAATGTCCCCTTTTAATAATAGTGCTGGCTCCATAGTCACACACAGCTTCCTTGCCCTCGAGCTCTGCGGATCACTAGACACACACACACAGAAAAAAATCAGCCTTAGAACCATAAATAAAACCAGCCAAAAACATGTCTCAGTTGGGTAAAACACTGATAAACAACGTTAACTTTAACATAAGCACAGACCAGCCAACACCTAAACACAGACACTGGCCTGTATAGACAACATCTGTCAAAAGGGACAGAGGAAAGGAAAGACGTCTGCCTGGAGAGGGTGAGCCAAAATCCAGAGGTACAACTGGACAACTGACCATGCACTTACTAGACGCCTGAGGTGTAGACCAGCTGCAGAGACTGATAGATTTTCAGGAAGGGATAGAAACCTGCAAATACAGAAAGAAGTGAGGATAGCAGCAATAAGAAAAGGGGAGAGAGTGTACAGACAAAGGTGCTATTGTTTTTTTTGTTTTTTTTGCCTAATACATTGTAAAACACTTTCTGTTCACGATTCAAAGCTCACAATTACCATTACAACACTGCAACCTATTATACCAACATTAGTTTGTGTAAAACTGACCTCCTCCGGTCTGGAAGTTTGGTAGTGAGGGGATGAGGATCTGGTGGAGGAACAGAGGACTGCTGTTCATTTTGATGGTGCCTGACAGGAGACCGCCAAAGTAGTAGATGTACCTGAAGAGGTGGGGTGAGGGAATGATGTGGTCACAACTGAGAGCAACTGAGGTGATGATAGCAGCATCACAAGAGGTGATTTATATGAGAGAAGGAAACGTATAGATATATGAGTGTGTCAGACCTGTTCTGAGAGGGCTGTAGGGAAGAGGACACTTTGTCTTCACAGAACTTCCTCATTGCCAGTGTGGTGAGAGCCTGATCCGCTCTGTAGACACAACCAGAAGTGCATTAATAAGCGCTTTGCAGATGTGTGTGAGCAATAATTTATAAGTTATAGTGTCTTTTGGAGGTAATTAGATGTATGCTTGGAGTCAATTGTGGCTGTTCGGTGTTGTTGGCTGTTGTTATTGCCATTTAGACATTTCTGGATAGAGCTTGCCTACAAAAATCAAGATGAGGAAGACAGTGATTTAGACCTGAAATAATTAGCTGATTAATCAATTAGTCCATCAGCAGAAAATGAATCATGAACAAATTTGATAATCGCTTAAACACACAAAAGTAATTTTTTAAAGCAAAAATACCAAAAATTGATTGAATCCAACTTCTCAAATTGAATATTTGAATATTGAAAGATGGTTCTGGCCATGAAGCCAACAAAATATAATTGAAAAAGGACACCACTGTGACACAAATGTGTTCTAAGTTGTTGTGTGTCACAGTGTCACCCAAGGGATCCAATTTCTCTTGATTGAAATGCAGCTTTGATGGCAGGTGTTATTCAAACATGAATAACTAATCTTTACACATGTTGGTATAGCAAGTTCTTTGTTGCACTAGTAATAATAACACAGATTACCCAGCAGATATCTTGCTGTAGTGCATGTAGGCTGCCACAATGACCCCCGTCTTCCCTTTGTTTCCCTGTCAGAACACAGATCAAAATGACTATGACATAGTGTTTTTTTTCTTACCCAGCATTTAAAATTTTTAACAGCAAAGCAAGCAGATGTGGATTCAGGCTGCACAAACCTTGCAGTGGAGGACCACTACGTTGCTGGGGTCAGAGGTCAGCCAGGTCTCCATGGCTTTACAGATGGCACATATCCTGTCCAAGGGTGGGGCGTGAAGATCAGGCCAGCCGTAGTCCTGCACCTAAACCACACAGGAAGATAAACCTTTCTATTAACCAAAGTGATCACATACATGGTTTATGGGTCTCAGTAGCAAGAACAGTGTGTGATCTGTTGTTTTTTCAGAGAGATGTCAATACATGTACCTTTTGGTTAAGTCTGGTGATGTCATGTCTCTTCTCTGATAAATTCAGTAGCTGAAAAGGCAGAGATAAGTAAGATATCAAAAGATATCACAAAACTTTTAGAAATCAACCACAAACTGAGCAAAAAATATAGCAAAACATACATTTAGAGAAAACTGGGAGGTGTGATTTTGTAGTTTAATAGTCTCTATCCATCACAGATGAGGACTGAAAGCAGTAACCACTCTGGATAGTTACGCAAATAAAACCTCTTTAATTTGTTTTAATAAAACTTTTAATAGCAGCCATTACCTAAACTTGACTGTTCCACAATTATTCCGTCCTTTTGGGAGACAAATTACAACATTATGTACGATTTCAGTTTTATTACGAACCAGAAACTTGTCTTGGTGCTTGGATTTTAGCATGGAGGCCACTTCCTGTAGGTTTCTGTGGTACCGCTGCTCCTCCAGGTCTGGCAGGAAGAAGACAGAGATGATCCTCTCTGTGATGTAGGTGAGGTCAAAGTCGTAGTGGTGCTCCATCACATGTTCCATCACTTGTTCCACACTTTTACTCCTGGACATTGTGAGAATCCATTCTTTTAGTGCAGCCAAAGCAGCCATTAGGCAATTTAGATAGCCTTAATGTTGATTTTGGTTTACTTTTTTATTTATCAAATATCATTTCTTTTGTCTTGATGTGTGATTTATCTTACCTCGGTATGGAGCTTCTCTTCTTCTGTGATGTAGATTTAGTGGAACCAGTCTGACAAACAAACAGAAAAGAGTATCTGTACTGAAGTCATTGATCGCATTACATAACATATAACTACTTCCTAACAAGTACATGCACAAACTTACCAGATCTGGTGTTGAGGTGCAGGTGGGAGTCACCTGAAAAGAAAAGAGCACATGGTTAGTTTTTGCCGCAGCAGTTCATGTACCCATATGCACGTGTATGGACACACAAACACACTGGGAATGAACCAGCGCGTGCCAAGTCATGTGTTTGGTTTAATGCTCTTGGTCCTGCTCCAGCAGCGCAGATGAAGAGATGGAAGGATGGGTGGGGACAAGGAAGAAGGATGAAGAGGGCAGTAAGATTCATTCTCACTCTCCTCCTGTCATCTGCAGCAGCTGGTTTGAAGAAGAGGCTGTCAGCACAGATTTGGCCGTTCCACATGATAAGCTAGTGACGCATTATGTCAGACACGCACACACTGCAGAAACCGGTGTACACACACACACACACACAGTCATATATACATAGAGACAAACCTTGACAAGCACCGGCATACCTGCATCTCTAAAATATAACAAACTTGTGAACATTGTATTGACTTGTTTCAATTCTTCTTTCTCACGCTGTAGAGCAACTGGCTGGTGTTTATTGTGCTGACCGGGCAGTTGAATAAGCAGAAGAGCTCGGTATAAAGGGAGATACTCAATAAAAATGATTGATTGTGTTATTTTTTCGCCTTGTAAGAAGGAGAGGAGAGAAATGGATGAAGTTTACTGGAGGAAGACTCTACATGTGGTGTGCAGTCCTTGTACTCAGCCGGTGAGCCAACAGCATCTTGCCAAAACCACAAACACACGTACACAGAGAGAGGGGGAAGCTGAGGTCATTCAAACAGACTACAGCCACTACTACACAAACGGACCTGAACAGGTCTCTGTAGCTTCTTTTCTGGATTGTTTATTATGAGGATAACAGTTGACCCTGAAGTGACAGGCTAGTAGAAACTGGTATGTCAGGGCATCTGTTACTTCACAGTGTCACAAGATGAAGTTATTTCTAAAAATGCAGATCACATCAAATTATTAAACAACAAACCAAGGATATGCGCCGAGATATGGCATCAGATATTCAGTATTACTGCACAGCTACATGTATGGACTCTCACTGTAAACGTTGGCACCCTGTCAACTTTTAACCTTTGAACTATCCCATGTGGGTGATTGACAGCTGAGCTGCCCTCTGGGCCTGAGCGCTGGCCAGTGTTGACAGGTGTCAGGGAACAGGTTAACAAGTCCACTGCCAGACAATCACAATCATCTACAACTGAACCACCCTGAGGAAAGCCACAGCAGCCATGCAGAAATACGCCATGTGTATCCTCCATGTAAATACTGTAGTAGTCTCAAGCACTACTTTTTAAACTGTCCCTGCTCTGTGATAAAACAAAAAGAAACATAATGCACCTAACTCTCACTAAGACTATGCATTTCAGTCCCAGCACCAGAGGAATTTAATTATAAGGTTATTTGATTTCCACTGACAGTCCCCAACGGTCAAGCTTGATTTGTTTTTGTCTCCGTTCAGTGGGTACAGAGTAGCTGCTTGTCTTGTAGGCATATCATTTCACCATGCCAACAACACCAACATGACAGAGTTATGACTAAACTGAATCAACCACTGACAAATTAATTTAACCACTGTGAGTGGGCTGCTGCAACTTCTGCACCATGATCCATGTGCAGCTTCTCAGAGAGAGACATTAATAATATAGATACATGATATTGATGTGACTTGTAATAAAAACACTTGCAACTGATTTCCTTTGGGTGGTGAAGGCAGTCAGGACGAGGTGCATCAGTTGTACTGTTCTGTATTTTTATCAACTGAGACTAATGTCAACTTGAAAGGTTCTGAAAAACCTCTCTCGTTTGTTGGCTAATTGGCTAACTATTGCAAAACAATTGACATCAATCACAACTTATCATGTATCTTCAGTTCATTTCACTTTATTTTAGTGCTGTGCATTTCCATGAGAGGCACAATGGCACCTGGAACATTACATTTGATTTGTTTCTTTTTTTAAAAAATTCCAAACAGATTTGTTTAGTTTTTTCTATGGAACACACCTAAATAACAGCTTTCTTAGTTCATAGTTCACACAGAAACTCTACACGAAATGGAGATAGTAAACAACATTACAGATGGGGCACAGAGAAAGGACATAACCAGGCATGTGATCTACAGAGGAATGAGAAAAGAGGAGTGAAGGTGAAAAGGGCATGCTGTAATTGGTTACTGCACAGCAAAATATGCTACTGCTGAACTGACTAGATGATGTTGTTATGTGATCACTGTTGTGTAGGCTGAAAGCCAGTATATGGTATTAATGTGCCTCGTTCATTATTTAGTTATTATTTGTTCATATCTACGATTTGTTGGATCTTGAGTGGGCTCTGAGAAACTTCTCAGCCTTAGCCGATCAGCTCTTTTTACATTCTGTGCTACATGTGACTGGTCTGTACCTTCCTGTGTTAGTGACGTACAAGACAGATAATAAACATGTTATAAAACCTAACAGTAGGAAATGAAAGAGAGATTCAGCCATAGGCGAGAAATCTTCTCCTAATAGTTTTAATCACGGTAGTTAAGTGGATAAAGTGGTCGGCTCCAGGAAGGAACAGTAGGAGACAGACACTACATACACGTGTAGCCGTGTATAAACACAAACATGCACACAAAAGAAGACCGGGGTTTGGACCTAGAGGCAGGGAGCGCCGACATGTGGCATAAAGGCAGAAGAGGAAGACAGTAGAGTCAACAGGAAGCAATTTGCAACAGGATGTCAGCGCTGGTCAACCTAGGTTCACACACAGAAACACACACACACACGCAGAGTGTATGCATGTGTCTTTGGTAGCTCTGCCTGCCCCAGGGTCTTCATTAATGCATGTGGACTGTATGCTGGAGCCACTGGGACCGCAGCCATCTGGTTCAGTTTGTCTTGTTCATCAGCGTTTACTGAGGTGCCAGTGACAGCACTCGATCCCACCCTCAGGGACTTACTGACTGTTAGTGGACTGGATGCCTGGTGTGTTCAGTGGTTCAGCTTGCCTCAAGTACACTTTTCATTCCTTTATTAAGCAAAAATGGTTGGTTCATCTCATCTGATGTGAGAATTTTCTCTGTTATCTTTGGATCTGTCGGTGCATGGACAAAACAAGCGATTGAAATGAACTGTCTTGCTGGGGGTTGATGAGAGGATTGATACCACTTTTATGTCTGTAGGATAAATACTAAGCTGCAGCCACTTGATTTTTCTTTGCGTAACGACAGGACACGTGATGAACGAGACAAACCAACTAAACAGACCAAGCATACAGTCTCGTAACATTCGGTCAGTCCCTGGAGGTGGCATCAATATGAAGCTACTGCCAGCAGACAGTTAGCTCAGCCTAGCATAAAGACTGGAAACAGGGGAAAGTGAATACATGTGTTTCCTAAAATGTGCTCTAGGAAACTGTGATGGGCATTTTTCTCTACTATGTACAGCCTAATCTGATCAAATGAGAAATTGACACATTAATCTACATTAAACCTTTAAAGCGTAACAGTGGATCTTCCATCAAGAGTTTCCTGGCTGCTAATCCCCTCCACAAAACATTGGCCTGTGGCACGGATCTGAAAAGTTTTTAATGCCACAACTTGAATCATCGCTCCTATTCCAGGCAGAGAAAATCCAACACAGAGGATCTGCCGGAGCTGCTGAGTCAGTTACAGCGAAGCGGGAGATAAATGTGAGTGTTTGAGACACAGGCGTCGGTGGCTCAGGAGGAAGACTTTCCAGTTCCCAGCGGATTTTCCACTCCAGAGCTGGCGTCCACACTGTAGAGAGGAAAGTGATAGCTCTAATAACCACGGCTTTTCAAGTTCCTTAGTCTCACAAAAGGCACTGATGTCCAAGTTAAATACAACTCTGAGGCTTTTTTATTTTTCGCAGACCTCACATTTTACCCTTGACGAGGCAAATTTGGAGTGGTTATGATTTAGAGCCTCACATGAAAGAATGGCATCCTCTTTCTTGTCTCATTATGTCCACCTTTTTCCTCATCTTTGAAGATCCCTCATGCTTCCTTTCCTGCCCCCTCTGACCTGTCACTCCCTCTAGCACTCTCTCCTACTACCTCCTCTTGACTTTCAGTGCCTCTGGGACAGGATATGTAATCATCCCTGCCTTGGTTACAACTGTCGATCCCCCCTGAATAACAACATCAGATGACAAAAAGCACCGATAAGCATACGCCCTCAGCCGGGAAAGTTGCTATGTAATTGGCCGGTGAAGAGCGAGCACGAACCAAAGCTCAAAAGCAAGCTTAAACCGACTATAAATTGAAAGATGAACAGAAAAAAAAGATATCAGGAAGATGGGAGGAAGAGGAGGCAGAAAAGAGCAAGCGCTGGATTGGCAGAGAGAGAGATGTCAACAGCTGAACATGCCTCTTGACCATGACACAGAGCAGAGAGAGATTTCACAGGCGCTATTTCGATCGACTCCTTATTTTGAACCATCGACCCTCAGAGCATGAGAGCTCAGTTTGTCTATTGTCCATCCATCATCTAACAAGTTCACTTGTCCTTCCTGTAGCTGTAGCAGCAGCAACAACATGGCTACAATAAACTAATACTCACTTTTATGATTGATCCTTTGCACTTTGTAACAACACCAACACAAATGTATCATAACGGCTGTCTATATTCATCATTATCAAAGAAATATATTAAAATAACATTGTTTTGAAATATTGTTATGACTCTGCCAAAAATAGTAACTATATAATTCCTGGAATAAACAAGCCAGCTGTCCATCTATCATAGTATCCCAGGAAATGAAAAGCAATGGGTAAATATAAACACAATATGCATGCATCTGTGTGCTATTGTGTGTGTGTGCTGCAATAGCATTAATAGGTACTGTTCTTATGTAATACTTTATTACTGATAAGGCAAATAAAAGTAGTAAAATTAAATTAACCATGATAATTATGTGCAGTACATCATGCCAGTGATGGTTATAAATAGCAACAACAATGTGACAGCGATAAGTCACCACCTTAATCAAGTTACATATTCACTTTATAAATTTTTCTATCCACAACACCAACTTCAACCACCACCTATTGAGTTTTTCTATCTCCATACGACTTCACCGTTTCTACCCTCCCATTGATCTGCTCTACAGACTACCGCGGGTTGTAATGTCCACTCTGTCCCCCATGGAGACGTGAACAGCAGAGAAAAAGTTAAAAAACAAAACATGTCTTGCTCAGAACTGCAACCCTGAAGAAAGCCACAAATCCTCACATCTGCTCAGCATGTGCAACTGCTAGTCCCAATTTACCAAAGGGCTTGCAACTTTGCAGGAAACTAGCTCTGTTCAAGCCCACTGGCACCCATTAGGACAAACTGACATTATGTATAACACCTGCTTGTACATAGCGCTGTATATAGCATCATAATTGCTATATCAATTCATAAATCAGCATGAAGCATTAGCAGAACAGCTGGTGTGTATGAGCAGACACCGTAACCATCTGTATTTCACTTTCATGACATTAGCATCCGTCAGATGATGTTAGGACGTGACTGGTACCCAACACAGCCATTGTCTCTCTGTCCAGGTGCCCTTTGGTCAGAGATGATTAGTCTATACCTGGCGATATAACAGACTTTTATACACTGTGTTGAAATGAAAGACAAAATGCAGTGACTAGACAGTATGGAGATTACCTGTGACAACTAATCAATTTAAATAACAGCCTGGCTGTACTTGGCTCCAAGTTTACACAACATTTACAGGCATGTGGTACCATATAGAATAGGTTTCCGTAATCTGCTAACATCGCTAGTGACAACTATCTCATTAAAGTAAATCTTATGAATTCACTTCCTGGCATTAAAATTAAATCTGTGTTGGTTTTTTGTAGGTCACAACGAAGTCTCCAGTTCATTTCTGCCCTTAATCACTAAATGAAATCCTCTTTCGGGCATAGAAGAGAGGCACCCTGGCTACAGCTTTAATGGAATAATATGCACATGCTAGTTACCAGAGCAACACTGTGGAAAGGGTTTAAAGATGTCAGATTGCCACTCAGTGAAAATAAAATACATAACAAGTCAAAATGGATGTGCTGAATATGCATGAAAAACTAAACCCAAAAACTTTCTCAAGTAAATGCAGTGCAGAGTGTGTTTTTTACCTCTCAACAAGCAGCTTCAGTCTTTCCCTCTGCCTCTGAGCAGTCCTGTCTGTGGAGTGTGATACACCACCTCCCTCTCTCTTACAAACTCTCTGCTCTCTCTTCTCTCACCTCCCTCCCTCTCTCACGATAACACACACACGCTGCCACTGTGACAGCACTGTATACGACACACCTCTCACCCCTGCCTGTGCGATATGCACAGACACATTAAAGCATTAAAGCAGAAGTACTTTCCTTTGCATGTGAACTCTCTCTCTCTCTCTCACACACACACACACACACATCAATACTCCACATGTAGACACAGGGCAGCCCTGGTGTCTGCATCAGGGTGTTGATGTCCAGTGACCTCTACAGTGGCCTGAGGCTGAGACAGACAGATGACAAGCGGCAGAATAAAAGTGACAAAGAGGCAGAGTTGGATGGAGACAGTGCTGACAAGACAGACAAAAACAGAGATGATGCACAAAGGATGCAAGACAAAAACTGGAACTTTAGTGGCTGTTATGGAAATGTTTCTGAGATGGCACAACGCTCTGATGAAAGACAGATTTGAAAAGATGAAAAAAAGTCAGAGAAGGTGGGAGACGTTTTAACTCTTGACTATAAAACATTGGGAAAAGGAGAAATCTGACAGAGATTAAAGGTAAAAAAAAGATGATGACAGTGAGATGCAAGAGATGGTAAGAAATAAGAGAAAAAGGAAGCAATGAGTTAATATTTGAAAAAGCACATAGAAAGACATACAGAGAAGAGAGATAGCATGACAAGAAGCAGACACCAGTTTGCAGCCTTGGCCCTTTATTTATGAATACCCTAAAATGGGACTGATTACACACACGCACACACACACACACCCACACACACATACAGTCTGCCTCCCCAGCTGCCTCTCACTTATTTGTGTCCTCCCACCGATCACTCACTGGAAGGCATCTACGGCACTCTTGTTATTTTCTATATTTACCCGCTCAGACTTCTCATATCCAGATTGATCATCATCCTGTGTGACGATGTCCACTCTTGTCCAAGGCGCCTGCCTCTGCTGCAGCCACCAAGAGTTGTTTTTGGCTATTGCCGTGGCGACCAGGGGGACGAGTATGACAAAAATAATAATCCTCTTTTGATACATGCTGCTAAGGCACAACAGCTGGTGGAGCCCAGTCGTGCACCATTACGGTGCGTGCGTGCGTGTGTGTGAGTGTGAATGTGTTTGTGTGTGAATGGAGGAGGAGGGGTGCAGGAAGGCAAACCCCCCCACCCCACCCTCCCCCTCATAAATCCCACAGGATTTGAGCTGACCTGAAGACCTGAGGAATAAAGGCAATGGGTCCCTTTGCGTGACAGTCAGACTGAAAAAGTGCTGTGTGTTTGTGTTGCTGGACGGTGAGGCACAGCAGCGTAGTTACAGCAAGGTCATGAGCTCACTCAGTGTTGTGTGATACTGAGCTACTGTGAGCGGGGTCACATGAGCGCAGAGGCGACTATTGCCAATGGTTTGACATAAGCTGTGGACAGAGAGAGTGCTTCTCTCTTACACAGTGTAAACATGTCCTCTTAAAATGAAAGAGTCCTCTCGTGGTCCAAAAACAACAAAGGTCAGGCACCTTACTCTAAACACCACCTTTTCATTGTGGTCTGATCTGTCAGCATAACTGCATGTTGACAAAGCTGTATCTCTGCCTCCTCTACCACCAACTTTGGCTTTAACAGTGTTGCAGTGTATTTTAACATTATGCAATTAAGCCATCCATTTTGGACAATAAGCTAATGCTTATCTTATTGCTTATATGTGAATAATATTGAGTGTCAAAGGTCAAAGCCTGACAATACTGCTGCAAATACGGAATGATCAGTTGACAAAGGGGTGATTCAAATAAAAAGAAAGAAAGCGCAGTAGACAAATTAAAGACATCTCCTTTTCGTTGTTTGTAAAATAAAGTGGATTTTAGGATTTAGTATGTTATGCGTTAACAAGGAGTCAGATCAGAAGATTGACACCACTCTCATACAATATCTATCTGATGTAATGTGTTACTCTCTGAGCTTTAGAGGTGCTGGCAGTTGGATTTTGTTATCTTTGGACAGAACCAGACAAGCTGTTTCCCCATCTTTCCAGTCTTTATGCTACTCTGTATGCTAAGCTAACCAGTTGCTTTTTTGCAAAATGTCAAACTACTTAAGCCTGCACTTACATACAGCACGCATTTTGTCCATATATTGTGCTGTTGTTCTTATTTCTCTGTGCTATCAGGGGCATTGTGAGGGAACTAAATGGACTAAAGTGCTTTCTTTTGGTCAAAACAGTGATTTAAAGAGTTTACTGGGCTAGTTACTTACCAGCAAAGAGACAAAAGCTTGTCTTTGAATATCATTTAACGTCAGAAAGCTTTTACAAAAAACCCATGCCATTTCAAGTACTGAGCACTGAGTGTACTGAGTACACTATTATGTGAGTGTTTTTATTCATGTATGCCCATTAGAAAGTGTACTTCCTGCAATCAAAGAGCTCCCAGTTGTCCCCACCCAGTTCAGACTCCATTTTACCTTACTGCATTTGACTTTCTTGTTTATTTGCAAGGTGCCATCTCCCCTCTTGTGCTTTCTCCTCCGCTGACCCCTCTGTGCTCATACAGACCACCTAGACAGCCCACAGCTTACTGCTGCCCCCTACTGATCATCCTGAGACCACTCCTCACACACTATGCTAATGAGTACTGGTGAATTGTGTAAAATACTTAAATGCTTCAGTTCAAGCTGAATTAAAGAGTCACTTTGAGCTACACACACGGGCTACCTGGGTGCTTGAGGACTCTCAGGAGCTCCCTGCTATGCCACGTTACCACATGAATGAATTACTCATAGCAACCTGGCTTTAACCAGACATCTAGGTCAGTGCACATGGCTTACTCCACTTAAGTCTCACATCACATTAACATCGTTGCCCAACAACCTCTAACACAGGAGCACAGTTTGCTCAGGACAGAAGGAAGGAAATATAAGGCTTACCTTGGCTTCACATGTCTTGTGAACTGCAACCTTGCACTCTGCAAACAGCGGGGAGAGGAACATGTTTTACTCAGAAAATCCGCTTTGACAGGCAGAGAGAGAGAGGACAGTCAGGGTGAGCTCATCTGTGTGAAGTCTAGGTGTGTATCGGTGTTTGCCACTTGCGTCTCTGGGTCTTCTGCCTGACCTGACTGAGACGTGGACTCACCCTTGCAGAAAGCCCCAGGGTTGTCGATGTTCTGCTTACACACATCACACACCCGTCTCCTCTTGAAGCTCTTCTCTGCGAAGGCGTGGCTCCCACCTTTGGCGAGCTGCAGACACACAGGGCCGAGAGTGAAATATGATCATTCACACAGTGCATAAAAAGATTTAGTCAAGAGGTGTAAACAATAAATGCCACTGCTCGGAAAAAGTCGGAGGAAGGTACTCAGATGAATTGAAACCCTTTAACAGTCTACGCATGCACTCAAGATGGCATACACTTCATACTGAGTGTGTAGCAGTGACATGTTCTGTTTTAGCAGTTTTCTCAATGCTGCCTAAGGCATTTGATCTAAGCATTGTTCCAACTGAAGCACTGGACGTTCACTGTCCCCTGTGTCGCTGCTGTCAGTACAGATGTGCGCTGGTTCAGTGACACACCGGCAGGAGCGCTGATGTTCTACCTGCTGTGCATAAAAACACCTGTCATATCACGCTGTGTTTTAAGGCATCCTGTTGTCTCGTCTTTTAAGTTGTCCTTATTCTGTCTCAGCCTGTGGGGCAGCTGAGATGATTAAAAATAAGTAGTTTTCTGTGCCACCAGCCCCCTCTAATGCGCTGTATGGTCACAAGTAAACTAAGTGTGACTGCAGAGATGGACTCGGTATTAGCTGTTTTTGTCGTAACCTTTGCCAAGACTGAAATATCTCAACAAATATTGGATATATAACCACAAGGCCTACTCACTTGATGATCCTCTGAATTCTCCTCTAGTGACATCATCAGGTAAAACTTGAATTCGTCCAGTATTCTGGTTAATGACCAATCACCTGCAAAACTAATGCCATTCCTTAGCCTACGCCGTGCCTTGTGTTCAGAGCTGATAAGCAAATGTTAGCATGGTAACACTAAACTAAGATGAGGAACATGCTAAACATCAGCACGTTAGCGTTGCCACTGTGAGCAATATATGTATTATGCTGCGAGCATTTTTTCCAAGCTAGCGTTAGCATTTAGCACCACTTAGGCTAAGTACATTCTCACAGGGCACAAACTTAGGCTGAGAAATTTTTTTCTTTTTTTTTTTTACACATTTTAAGGCAATTATTGTGACTACCCAACATTATGTCTCATTCTAGTCTGTCTTTACGTCTAGCTGAAGAAGCTGGGGTTTCTCTACCTCACAGTCTTATTGTAAGTTTCCTTTCAACACTGCAAGGTGGCGCCACACCGGGCCGTCGCGGCAGCTGTGTAAACAGGAAACCTACGTAAGTTTCAGTGGGTAAAGCTAAGGCAGACAGACCCACTCTTAACTGTTCACTCTCTTTCTCAAAGTAAAAACTCAGCTGCTGTTTAAATGAAGGAAAGGTTTTTGAACACACGTGTAGATGTGTACACAGTATGAGCTTACACAACGTTGCATAATATACTCTGTATATTATGTTAGTTAAGCAACATGATACCTGACAACAGTATAAATGTAGAGCTCATAAAAATAGAGCTTTAACTCATGAGAGAAAAACCCAAGACATGCATCTTTTTGCAAATGCAGAGAAACAGGCAGACACATGCAGAATCCCAGTAAGGGTAGGTGTCCAAAAGGCAAATAAATGTACTGCCCTGAGTCATAATCCATGGATTTTTCTTTTTATAAACCAATACTCAACTATCCCAGTGAAAAGAAATAGGACAATGTTTATATAAAGTTACGGTAACGCCCTCCCAAAGTAACGCCTTCTGACAGCATGTGAAGCACATTAAACCATTAAATCTTTCCTTGAGCAGAGAGGGAGGATGTGTCTGGAAATATCAGGAGGGAGATGGTGTCTGTACTATGTGTGTGTGTGTGTGTGTCCATGAGGCAATGGGAGAGGTGGAGGGCCCCAAACACCATACCTGCACACACTGATGTTTTGTTTTCCTGTTACATGGCTTGATGAATTTCTTTGGTCTTGAAAAAACATATTTCAACCCAGGGCATTTTTTGCTTTTTCCGTTGCCTGGGTTTTTCCAAACAGGAGCGGCATTGAATTTAACTGTGGAAGGTGAGGGTGCATGCACGCCGGCTTTGATAAACTCTCACAAAACACTAACTTATTGACTATCCAGCACCAGTCTCACCATCTTGAATTGTGAGAGAAGGCGAACTCATATACTTAACCGCAAAGTATTATAAAACAACTGTGTCCCTGAAGTGGAGCGAATGAGGTCTAAATCCTTTATGAATAGAAATGTATAATTAATGTTTTATCATGTAGCCCTACCTTAAGCTTTGTGTGGTCTGGTTACATAATGTGAACATAACGCAGCTGATTCACTCTGACTACACTTCATAACCCTCAACAAAACAACTCCATAGAATTTCTGACTTGCTTCATTTAAAACATTTAATGATTTTTTTTCATTAACATTCAATCTCTATTAAATCCAAGTGTTTTTAATCCACTTGCAGTTGCACTTGTAGGTGATACTAGAGGGTTTATCAGAGTCATTTCTATGTTCCCAGGGTCCTAAGTTCCCCAGATTTACAGTATATGGCACAGAATGGGAACCAGAAAAAGATGTTCCCCAACTCTGTATTTGCTTAATATGGCATGGGAATTGTGGGAACTTGTCAGAGAGGATTTCTGTTCCTCAGCACTGCCGTACCTTTATTTAAGTTATCAGGGTTATTGGGCTGTGTTGAAGCCTTGTTCCAAATTAAAAAAAACAAACCAAAACTTGAAATGGGTCAAAGTTGACTCATAATTAATGCGTGTTAATGTGTGCTTACAGAATATTAAACTGGAAAACATAAAACCCTGGGAACAGAGAAATGCTCCCAGTTTATCAAGCAGCAACATTTAAATCAGGAATTAAAGCACCTCATGCAAAACACAACTCATTGAACTTATTGAACTCATACAGACAACAAATTAAATCTTTATAATAGCTTGAAATTTTATACCATTATGCTTGATCTTTCAGAGAGTTTGAAATAGTTTGGCTGGCTCTGTCCAAAGGTTTTTAAGTTTTGCTGTAGGATATGCATATGAACATATACAAATGAGATACAGCAATAATTAGTGAGCTTAAATCTGTAATAACTTTTTATTTTATTTTTTTTTCTCCTTGGGGGCAGTGGAAACAGTTGGGGGGCAACACTGACTCACCTTTTAGGGAACTTGCTAGCAAATGCTTATTTACACATCTTGCAGTTATGGAGAAACATGATCATTCGCTCAGAGTCATGTTTGTGGCCATCTGGCAAATTTAAGTCAAATATTCACATTCTTCTAGCTCTGTTTTTGCTCTGTGTACCAACTCCTGCAGGAAATATTGAACCATTTAGCTGTGCTTGCTCTTGCTTTGTCTTTATAATTCTTTGGTTCTGAGCAGGTAGTGCACAGTTTGTTGAAAAAAAAAAATCTTTTGGTTGAAAACAGCTGTCACGATGAGGTCACGAGAGCACTGAGAGTGAACCAGAACAGTAAAGTTGCGGACAGTTAACCAATGAGCTGAAACTAGCTTTAAAGCTCTGTAAAGCCGAGGAGAGCTGCAGATTCAGCTGATAATTCTCTGTAGGATCATCACTATGAGTGATCCCTTTCACATTGTCACATAGTTTTCACATTGTAATTTAATACATTGTTATTATAAAAATCTCAATAATAGTTTATTCAGGTATTAGTGAGGTGTTGGTAGGTAGGTTAACTTTGGGCAGAGCTAGGCTAACTGTTTCCTCTTTTCCAGTCTTAAAGCTAAGCTAAGCTTAACAGCCGCTGCCTTCACATCTAACTCTTGTATTTTAATGTATTTCCCAAAATGTTGTGCTCTTCCTTTAACTACAGTGTCAAAGACAAAACAAAAAAACAATCTTAATTCCTGTTTGATTTTTTAAACTGTTTGATTCTGAGAGTTACATGGATAGGACAGAATAATGGAAATAATACCATAAACCACAATACCTTGTGTATACTGTGAATCTACAGACATGAAGACTACAGGTTTTTATTTTGGTGAGGGTCTGATGTCCCACAGTACTGTCCAGGAGTCACACAAGGTATTTAAAATTGTTGTAGCGTGTGCTCACCCAAATGAAAGGCATCAGTTATATAATAAATTCACTTGTGTATTCATTTGTTTGTAATGCAATTATTGTGTCACATCTAATAGCAAAAATCCTCTCAGGTGGAAAAACTGTGTTTATTTTGGTCACTGGCCGGGACTGATGGAACACATTACCATTATGCTGTATGTATTGATCTTATAGTCAAAGCAGCAGAGTAACAAGTCATTGGACTATTGACAAATGTGCAATGAACCTGACAAAAAGAGGGCATATGAGGGGAGAGGAGGACCATCACTCCCTCTCGCCATTTACAATTTAAATGTTATTATATAACTCATGAATTTTGAAGGTGGGATTGATTGGACTTATGTAATGACCTACAAAGTTGCTGTCCCTTCATAAACCTGACCTGAAATTCACTTGCAGGATAAAAAAGCAGTTTTCAGTGAGGACACTGAGGAGTCAGTTGGACTAGACTCGGAGTAAACTGAATCCTCTGCTACAAAAATAATCCTATGTTATTTCCTAAAAGGTTAAAATATCAACATAGGTAACATGGTCATATTGGAGTAGAAAAATACCATAACAACATCAATAGCTATAAAGTCACAGTTGAGTGGCATGTGACTAATAGACATTGTATTGATTTTTCCTTTACCATTTGCTTTGGGTCGACTAAATTGCTAATGTTTTTCCATGTTTATGCATGTATTTGTGGTTTGTGGTCACACATCTGAGCCAAGTTGTAGTACAGTCGAATAAAAATCACTACAAATGTGGCTGTTATTGAGACATGATGTCCAGGCAACTTACTAATACATGCAATTACACCTTTGAGACAATATTAAACCATACAAAATCATAGCTGCGTTTACAGCTGATATTAGTTGCAGTCATTTTCAACACACGCAGCCTCTATACCATAAAATCCTGTGAATTCTTTCAAGAGATCCCAGACAACAGCTTTAACATTTCAATTTGAATTACTACCATTCCATGCTGAAACCTCACTGCAATTACTCATCTTTTAATGCTGGTGCGTCAGTTTGAAGTAAAAGAAATTAAAAAGCAGGGTGAGTCAAGGGCACCTCTCAGTGGTCAAACAGTATCAGTGCAGCTCAGCCTCAAACTGAGGACAAACCAATTTCTGATACTAAAGGGTAAATTGACAATCAACCCAGGAAGGATTATAAATCATCACAACTTTTCTTGTAATTGCATGTAGAGCATGCCATTTAGAATTATTCACAGACTTAATTACATTGCTTGATTGAATTTTCTTTATGTTGAAAGCTTAGGGGATACACTGTGGTTAGGATGTCACTTTTGAGAAAACGAGCAAATTATTTTACATTCATTCATTACATTCACCTTAAACTTTTGTGAAAATTCTGAGAAAGCTTTCAAGTGCATAAAAAATGGACAATTTTCTCTCCTGGTGCTAACATCAAGGGTGATGAAAAGATTGTAATCAACATTTTATGTTCTACAAAACAAAAGCAGTATTAGTGAACAACCACTTTAGTCGAAGCAGATTTTGTGGTAATCATCTGTCAAATAATGACACTCAGGATGAAAGAGCAGTCATTAAATTTAAAACTGACACACACACATGAAATGACTCATGAATCTCTCAGCGTGGGGGCTGCCCCTCCACTTTTTCCCAGTTGTTGTTCTTCCCCTCCATTTCTCCCTATTAGTTCATTAGTGAACAGCAGAGGAGCAGAAGAAGCAAGTAACAGCAAGGGTGGACACAACTCTAAGAACACGTGCAACATAATACAGTCCAGTAAAACAGCTGATAATAAATACTATCGTTGTGAAACTATCACAACAATAGTATTTGTTTGATGTTCAATAAATTGGAGCACTTTAAGCTTTCCAAAAGTCTGAATTTGTAGACTTTGGACTGAATATGGACTGGATTAGACTGTGCAGGTGTTCAGGATACGGTGTCCACCCACATTACTGTATGTACTCTCAGTACCAGTGAAAAGGAACTTTGGTTGAGCGGACATTCAGTCTCCAGAGGCTCCCATGACTATCAGCAGTGCTGCAGTATTGCATTGCAGTATTAAAGAACCCCACCCCATTCAGATTTTTGCAGCCACGACATCAGCCAGCCAGGACCTCCTGGGCAAAGACCTGTTCGGATGGAAGAGCCGAGGAAATCAAGACCACGAGGCGTCTTACGGGCGGCCCACACCCAGCACCGGCAGTGACGAAGAACACGACTCGTTCCAGAGAACTCACGCCACAGATCTTGTGTGTCCTTCAACCGGCCGAGTGCAGCGATCAACTGCTCAGGAGCCGTAAATCACGCCGGGAGTCGCGTTAACAAGAAGAACAAGCGTCGCGATTATACGCTCATTCAGCTCAGTAGCCCTTTGGGCAGATATTTTGGACTTTACAGAACAGGGCAATATGAACGGTCTGAATCCCCGGTCATTGTGCCAATCAGACCAACAAAAGATTCACGTGGTCCGGATATGCAGTGTCAGTTCAAAATGGCCACAGTTTCACTTGGTTAATGCTCGACCAGCAGTAGCTGTGCCGATCTCTTGCTTCACCGTTACATTCTCACCGTCTGGTTACGCCAGTCATGACGTCGACCGTAGTCCAAACATCACGTTTCCAAATCAGACGAAGCCCAAACAGAGTCTGCCTGTTGCCCGGTCACAACGCCTTCCTCCCAGCTTGTCGCTACTGGTCAGAATTATTCGCCGCCACGCCAGCATACCCGAGACAAACGTTTTGCGTCCTCTGCGTTACGGATCAGCCGCCACTTGAGCGTAGCCGCGTCAGTACATCATCACATGTCCACAGCCATCCGTGTTGTGCGAGGGAGGGAGGGGAGATGAAAGCAGCGGACGTTCCATCTCCTGATCTCTGGCTGACCATGTCCCCAGATCGCTGTTCCGCCAGAGCGTTACGGCGTAAGTTGAATTACTGATACCAGAGTCGTCGCCGTTCGTCGGTTTGATAGAGCATACGTATGGATTAGGGTCGTCATTGCCATTACGTGCTTCCGAGACTTTACAGAGTTCGGGGTCAAAAGCGTCTGCCGGTTTAGCATACAACACTGGCACGTGTGCACCACGCGTCGCAGACCAAACACCTGGCACTGCCCGTTAACAGAACAAAGAGTCCGTTTATTTTTGTCCCTGAACAGAACTTTGCTCAGCACATGCATGTAACGAGAGACATCGTTGCACTGTGCAGTGGTCATTACAACTTCCCACCAGGAACAAAATAGCCAGACAGTGAGCCAACCTTCAAACTCCATTATTGCGTGTTCGAAACCAGGTGGGAAAGCCGTCACCATGCCAAATTGCTGAACATGGTCTCAATACCGCGGAGAGTGAATGAACAAAACAGCACACCAGGAAGTCCGTTCAGGTCAGTGCCTGGTTCTCCCTCCCTCCTCTCTCTCTCCTTCCTCTTCCTCACAACATATTTCAGACAGCCCCGTCACGCAGGTTAGTAACACCGCCAGAACCGGAGATCACCGTCACCTGCCTTCGTCCTTCTCGGCTTCGAGCTGGGCCTGGTGCGTGCGTGCGTGGCGGTGCGTGCACGAGCGCAATCAAAAGGTCAGGCCAAGGCTCACACTGGTGCCCAAAACACCAGAACGAGCATCTGCGCAAGAGGGCAAACACCGCACCTGCGTTCACCAGCGTGCGCACGCCTGGCAGTGTCAGCCGCACACCACACCCAACACATCATATCAGCATGCACACCACTGCGGCCCAGAGCCCGAGTGCACGTGAACCCACCATCAACGACATTCCACCTGAGGCCCGCTGAGACTCACACGCCTCCAACCACCGTTAGACACTCAGCCAGACGCTTCCACACTCCCCACCAGACGAGCCACCTGGGATAACGCCCCCAAAGCCGCACCAACAGCAGTGTCACTGCGCCCAGCTGAACCACCATTCCATACAGATGTGGAACGCCTGCCTTCCGCGGTCAGAGATGTTGAGACACTTTGGCTGCAAAATCTGAACAGGTTTCATCACGCATCATGGGCTCTGAGACCGTATGTACTCAGCACCAGCAGTGCGAACTTTGGCTGAGCGACATTCAGTCTCCAGAGGCTCCCATGACTATCAGCAGTGCTGCAGTATTGCATTGCAGTATTAAAGAACCCCACCCCATTCAGATTTTTGCAGCCAAAGTCTATGTCATTCTCCAAGCATCTCTGACCACTGCAGAGAGCCCGAAGCATTTCCACATCTAACATGGAGATGAGGATCGGGTCAGGCACCAACAGAAGCATAATGGATTTCTTTTTGACTGTGGCTGCATGCGCTTTTTATTACTGTGAGAACAGCAGCAGAAGCTTTTTAGGGGCGTTATCCCAAAACAACTCATCTATAGTGATAAAGAAAATGTAGAGAAGCTATCTAAAGCTGAGTGTCCCATTAAATTATTCTTTCATTAATTTGGAAGCGTGCCAAATTATATGACCTCAAATATCAGTGTCATTACAATGGTGATTCCACGTCACTGTCAGAATGCACAAAAATTTTTTAATGAAATATACATGCTGTGCAAATGTATTTAAATTGTAAAAATGTACAACTGCAACACACGCAAACGTGCACACGCACACACACACTGTAAATGAACACAGAGTGCAGTGACACACCCCCCTCTGCACAAAATGCCTCGGTCTGTGTGAGTGCTTTTTTCAGTGACAATTCCTCACAAGTGATGACATGCTGGAGAGCCTTAGCCACAACCTTTAGCTTTTGGTTACACACTCATGCACGCACGCACACACACACACACACACACACACACACACACACACACAAACCACTAGCCAGGAAGGGACGGGAGCAGGTGGCGAGCCGGGCGTATTCTCCAGTTCTGGCAGGGTATTTATAACCTGCATGAGTAGGGGCTGTCACCTTTAAACGGCCATGGAAATGCTGAAAATAGGTGCGGGAATGAGTTTATGTGTGAGTGAGAGAGAGAGAGAGAAAGAGGAGAGAGAGGAGAAACCAAGAACAGCACAGAAATATAAACAACCTAAAGACGGACTCCTGGTGTATGACACATTTCATTCCTCTCCACTGCAGAGTCCACCCATTCAGTTGGGACCATGTTATCATAATTTGGCATGGTTAGACCCACAACCACACACACACAGACAGACACACACAATAATGGGTTTAGGGGATTTGAAGCCACACGTGATCTGAGTAATGTTTTTGTTCCACCAAGATCCAGGAGTTCACTGTGAAACTACACACACACACACACGGGTCACAACGGTGTCCTCTCATTTACATACATGTCTGTGCAAAACAAAAGTTCTATTCAAAAGGGGACAAAATAAGCAGACTCTTTGTTCTATTACTTTGACATACAGCATGCCAGAGTGTGATTTAGTCTGACACGTGAGAACGCACACATTCTGGTGTTGTACTAAACCAACAGACGCTTTTTATTTTAGACTCTATAAAAGTCCTCCAGAGGCTTTACATGTGTAGCAATGTGGCTTGACCCTAAATCCATACATGCTCCTAAATAGAGCCGGCAGACAGGCCGACGGCGGGTCGAAACCGGACAGTAACTTACACCATGGCACTTCCTCTTGAACCTTGACTCCTGAGGGACATGATTAATAGAGATCAAGTGGAACATCCACTGCTTTCTATATCCTCTCCCCCTCCCTCCCTCACTGCTTACAGTTCTTTAGTATGACATATTTCTTGATAATAACACTGACACTGGCTCACATCAAAACATTAGCAGCACATGCAATCCATGCCTGTGGCGCAGGTGTTAGAAGGGAACCGCAAAACACACGTTTATCCTCGGGTATGCAAGCATGCGCGGCATGAGATGCTTCTGTTCTATTTAATGCTGACAAAAACACAGAGAGGGAAAATATTTTGTAACCGAACTGCTTTAGAGCGTGGGCTTCATCTAATTTGGGCTTCATCTAATTTGGAAACGTAGTGGTAATTCTTTGGATTCCTTTGGTCGACGTCCATGACTAGCATGTGATGAGTGAAGTGTATAACAATTAAACAAAGTCCAGCTGCTTCTGCTGAGTCAAACGACAAAAACTAAGTGGTATGTACAGCCATTTGGAACAACTGCCATGGGTCCACTGCACGTCCAAGCATCCAGGACCATGGATGCTGTTGAGGTCTGAGTTGTCTTTAATGGCCAGGGGATTTAGTTCATTCACGAATATTTGCCCTGTTTACCCTTAAAGTCAAAATATCTGCTGCCCCCCCCCCCCCCCCCCCCCCCCCCCCCCCCCCCCCCATGCATAAAGGCTACAAACAGAGTGAGCATATAATCACGAGCGGCACATTTCTTCTGTGCGCAACCAGCATGTTTACAGCTCCCTAAAGAGCAGTTATTCACTTACCTCAGCCAGTTGAAGGATTTCAGGATGCACCTCAGGGTCTGCCTTTATGGGGATTCCTCCTGTGTCAGAACAGAGTCCATGTTTCTTCATCCTGCCAGTGCTCGTGCTGTGAATGCACCCCATACTTCCAACAGACACCTCTTTTGCCTCGTGTCTTTAATTTCCTCAGCTCTTATCCGCTTCCTTCCAGACAAGTGCTTTTACCCCAGAAGGTCCCTCTTCTTGTCTCTCCTCTCAACGCTTCATGTCTTGAAGGGCCTCCTTATGTTTTGAACGTCTTCTTCTCCATGGTCCTTCTTCACCAGTGACTCCTCACACCTCAGCACCCTTCTCTGTGACAGCTAGTCCTGCCTTGAAATCCACCCCAGATGACTTCCACCCCCTCGCTCCTCTCCTCTTACAACCACTCTTTCTCCCCTACAAGAAGTGTTACCAGGCACAGACCCTCCAGTCTTTCCTTCCCCTCTCCTCTTACACTTTTCCCTGTCCCCTTGCTCTCTGGCTATCCTCACTCTGAAAGCATGCAAGCATACACTCACCACCTCGCTCTTCCCTCTCCCCCCCCCCCCCCCCTTTCCACTTGCCAATACCTCCTTCTCCTCTCTTCAGCCTCTACAGACCCTCAAATGTCTCGTACGCCGCTCTCTCCCTCTCCACACTTATACAGACCCTCCAGTCTTCCCTTCTCTCTCCCTCTCTCTCTTGCTGTCTCTCCATGGGGGAGAAGGGGGCAGCTCTTTTGGCTTGTTGATGTCAGGCCCTTCCCCTTTGCTTTGGCTTCACTTCAGCCCCTCACTCTCTTCTTCCTCATGGGGGAGTGATTAGATAGAGCTTCTTTCACACACGTCATCCCTCCAGACCCTGCAACTTTGTACATGAGAACATACTGTGGGCTTGATACCGCTTCAGCCCACTTTCCCCTCCATTCCCTCCTCTCAGCTTGTTGTTAGGAAGTGAGGATGTTTAACCATCTGCTTGCCTGGGTTTTTAGTAAACAACTGGAGCAAATTGGCCCAAGGTTGAGACTCTTTCTTTTGTTAATCAGGATTTCTCCTTTTTTTTTAACATCTCTGCATCTGTCTTAGATGTAAAAATGCCAGATGTAATGAACTCAACAGTCCTGATTGATAGGACACATGACACCAACATTATGTCCTCTCTTTATTCCCTCAGTTGCACGCCGCTCTCTCCTCTGAAATGAAAACAATGACAGGCTCTGTGCTTAAATCTTAGATCTGCGCTCCCCTCGTTAAATTCCTTCAGACTACAGCGCTCTGTAAGACACACACATAACTGTATTTCCTCAAACTGGGTTCTCCAGACAAAATACTGCTTTAAGCTGCAGGGTTTTAGGGTTGTGAGGGGAAAATCACCAACAATAAGTTCTTTCTGAAACCATGTTTTCAGCCCACAGTTAGACTATACAAAGCAGTCCTTGGTTTAAAGAAGTGAGACGAATCCGTGGCTGCGAGCTAAATTAGGCGACAAACCCATCAACATGCATTACTAAGTGAGGATTTTCAGTGACTTCAGAGATGCCTCTGTATCACAGCTCCAGTAAAGACATCAGCAGACATGTGTAGATGACCACAACAGCTTATAAATCTAGAATTAGTACATAATTTATGGCTGATTTCAACAAGTCATCTAGGGGCCTGAAGGACGCACAATCTCAGTCAGGTTGTGACGAGGAAGAAAAGGAAAGGCCATCCTGTCTAGACCAGCTGCTGATTCACATGTTAACCTTCAATCCCTCCCTCTCGTATTTTTTTTTACAGTTTGCGATCTTGTAGTCATGGAAATTTTAACATCAGCTACCATGCAGAGCTACACTAAATACAAAAAAATCTAGGGACAATTTCCTGCAGTCGTACCAGCAGTGTGGCTCTAGGGTTGGCAGTGTCAGCTGGTTCATCAGCTACTTTGCTTCAGACTGAAATATCACAACTCTTCATCGCTGAGCCATGAAATTCTCTGAGGACATTCACGGTTCCCAGATGACTTCCTGTAGTGCCACACCTGTAAAATAGTGAACATGGAAAACATAGCCGCTGAGCATCAGCATGTTAACTTCTCATTGTGAGCATTTCAACCATCAGAATCAGAATCCTTTATTAATCCCTTGTGGGAAATTGTTGAACCATACTGATGTATGCTTACCCTCTTACACAGGTAGTCGATACTTAACGTTGATAGTCAGCATCTTTCTGTCTCTCACCCACACACTTTATATCTCCTGTGTCGCCACTAAAGTTTATTATAGACAATATACTCTAAGCCACACTTAGAACAGGAACCAATTACTTTACAACAGGCAATGAAGCCTGTTTTCTAATCACTGAGATCCAGCATGCAAATTCCTTTATAATAACTGTAATTACCCACTTGTTAATCTATATTAACGGCATTTCTGATACAACATTGAAACATGCACACACACCTGCTGCCAATGAATGTTCCTACTGTCAGTCTCTAGTATGCTGATGTCTGTTGTGAAGAGTAGCCTGCTGTTCAGGGGTCTACAGGAGTGTGTGAGCTGCACTCTGTGTGTGTGTGGGACGTAAGGCTCAGCAGGATCCTGACCAGCTGCCACCAGGAGCCCGGCCCTCAGCAGGGGGCTGAGACTGAAGAAACACTGCAGAAATTCTCTGCCTGACAGACCACACCAGGAGAACAGTTAGCAGAGAAAAATACTTTGTTTTTGCCGCACATAAAAGTGATGCGTCTGATGATGCAAATCGCCTTGGTTAATTTTAAGAAGCATGTAGGGCCTTGTCAGGCGAAGACAGGCAGCAAAGAGAAGCTACTGCTTCAACATTTGGCCTGTTTGAAAACCCTTGGCCAGCTCACCCAGTAAGACATAGATATGTAATGACCACATACTATTTGAATGCACATGACTCCCAATTTATTGCAAATTGGAAGACAAGTTCATGTAATCTCACGGAAAACGTCACACCCTACCACAGGCGACTCCAGACTTTCCCTAAATATTTTCATTCCTCATTTTAGGAAGACTGAATGATTTAGACAGCTGCAGAGAATCTAAACGAGACCATTATGAACCTTCAATGGGTGTGATTATTTCATCAGAAGGTGTAGAAATAGAGACACATCTGTACAATGATTGGGGATAATAATAATGCCACTTGATTGATTCTCAGAGTGAGGATCCTGTAGCCGCTGCTTTTCTTTCAGTCTCGACATACAGATCAGTCCTGCAATACTGCAGTCTATGAATGACACAGTCCTCTCTCGTCAGTCAGTTCAGTCCGGAGCAAATTCAATCAGTGATTTGTTTGAATGGTAAATACATGATTGAAAAAATGTTTTAAATTAGTAGCCAAGTCTCAACATTCATGACTGTTAGTACTGGAAGACAAGATTTTCTTAACTAATTTTAGTGAATAAATTTGCAAGGAGATTGATTTTATGATAACAAATTAGTAGTGAATAAAAAGGCTTTGTGATGAATTGTTCTTCTGTCAGAGAGCTCCAACCTCACCGCATCTGTGATCCACAAATATACAAATTCATTTTTTTCCCCACTTTTTTCCATTTATTTATTACAATTAATTCAATGTTATCCATCACTTTTCCATGTGTCAGCTACTCCTTTTTTCCCATTTAAAACAAGTCCAGTATGTGACTATTCTTTAGAACCTGAAAAGTCCTGAAGGTCGGGCAGGGGAGGGAGGGGGAAGATGGGTGGGTGGGGGGTAGGGTGGGAGGTTTCAAAGTAAAGGACAGGTTTGTAGGAGGAAAGGAGGGAGGGAGTGATGTCCTCCCAGGAGCCTCTTCCATGTGAGGAGATTTTTCATAAGCTATGTGAGATTATTTTTTTTTTCTTCTGCATTTGTCGTTTTCTCCTCTTCTCGCGCTTTCGGGCCCTGTCTGGTTATTCTTTCTCTATTCGACGTCCTCTGCGTCATCTCCTTGGTCTCCATCCATTAGCAAAGCGGCGTACTTACTGGCTGAGCTGAACTTCTGAAAAAGACAAAACACAGAATTTGGATCAGTACAGTAGCTTTGGATGCTTAATATGGCATACACAAGAGAAAGACGATGACTCTCTTGATGAGCATGAAACTACTTAAGGGACAATGATTTTATGACTGGCGATGGGCTGTTCATTCACTGCAAAAAAAGGTTTCTTAAAACTACCATGTACAAGGGGAGCACAGGGGTATATCAACTCAAGGCTTCAGGGAAACCCTTAACTGAGGTAAAGGGTTTAGTCAGTCACCCAGTTAAGGACTTACGGGGGTTGGGGTTTCTTCGTATTTCTTTGGCTCTGGAGGTGGTCTGGAGTCTCGGTCTCTTCTGTTATCCTTTCTACAATCAGAATGAACACCGAGGTTAAAATTTCTTGGATGAGCTCAGCGCTGAAAAGTTAACCCTTGCTGTGAATCCTCAAATCCACAGTTAGAAGGACAAAACTAAAGGAGCATAAATTATGCTCATTTTCATCCTCTGAAAATTAATATCTTCACGCTGCTTGGCACCCAGTTCACACTGTGCTCAGACCTCTTTTCAGAAAAAAACCAGTAAATAAAATTCAGAAAAGTTCCAAATTTTAATTCTTATTTATATTGTACTATTGAGGTTCCCTGCGCTACATCATGGGGATGGTAACTATTTGGTGTAGCATTAAATGAAATCCTGGTGTCCTTGTATCCCTAATGTCCACAACACCAGGAAGCATTCATGCATGATCAGTTATATAACTGAGCATAGGCCATTCTTTACAGATGCCCAGTAATTGTCCTCCTCCCTGTCTTATTGAGAACTTTGGAGTTGCTAGCTTTGGATGGCTGACCTGTCTGCCTCCTTTCTTCGGTCTCTGTTGGGCCCCTCTCCTCGACCCCGCCCTGCTCCAGGCCCTGCAGGCCCCCCTCTTGCCCGTGGGGGCCCCCGGTCCCGACGCACACCGTCAGCCTTGTTCTCATCTTAAAGGAGAAGCCAGACAGTTGAGTGAAGGGAGGTTGATGGACTTTGTACAGTAGACTACACTCACAACACACTGCAGCATCAAAAGCCACTGGGTTGGATTCAAAAGGTGTTAGTCACTGATGTAGGGCCAAATGAGAGGTGCACAACTGCTTGAATTCAAGCTGAGCCTGTACAGTGGAACCTATTCTTTTAAATTTAATATTGCTTGCAAGTTATGCCAAAGGTTTCTGAAACAATTAGAAAAGTAAGGCCAGTTCTGACACAGTAAATCAGATCATCAACATTTTGTTTGAGTCTGAACCTGATTTACATATGGCGTGTATCTTGCATCACTCTGATTATTTGAATAACAATGCAGACTAATGTGAAACATATTTTTGTGCTCCCCTTGAAATGAATACACTCAGCAGGAAGATGAGTCATTGACCTGCTCTTGTCAGACATGTTCTGTTTTCTGAATATGTTTATGAAACAGTTACCAAACAGTGTGAAAGGTAAGCATAACAGCTGCTCTCACACCTCATGATGTGGGTGAGCAGGTCTCGATGGAATTCTCTAACATTACTTATGTAATAACATGGCAAACGTATAATAAGGGATGAGGCCGTTAAATATTCTGCTGCCCGTCTGCAGAGTGAAGTTCTTACAGCTTTTACGGACTTCAGTGAATGAACTGGAAACCCCAGATTCCTGTTGCCCTTTCTGGTCCAGGTAAGTGTTTGAAATCACCTTTACACTGACATTTCAGGGCGAATGATTCTAAAAAGAAATCTTCAAAAAAGTGTGCAAATGTCCTTAGAAAGCAATTTCAAGCAGGTACAGCCACACTTAACTGAGGCTGTCAAGCAAGTCCACAATCATCAAGGAAAAGAAACAAGGACACTGTGTAGATTGTGGACAACAGTCCCAAATTCAATTTTATATATGGGCAGTCAGATGTTTTTAAAAAATGACACGTTCAGATACAATCTACACAGGTTGAGTTGGTAGCTTTTTAGACAGGCTATCATCAAAGCTCTAGAAATACCAGTGCCAGTTGGTCTACAAGTCAAAACACTTTGATCCAGAGTCAAATATCTTAAAAAAAAAAAAAAAAGGTCAAACAGTTCCACTCATCCAACACTTCAGTTCATGACAGGATACCTCTAAAACTAATTGAATTCCCATCAGCTATGATTTGAGTTTAATGCTGATGTTTAATATGCTCATATAGCTACATGTTATTAGCATGAAAACATCCGATAGCTGTGAACATGCATGCTAACATGCTTACATTAGCTTTTAGCTCAAAGCACAGATGAGCCAAAAAAGGCAGCTGCTGAGAGCTGAGCCTAGTCTGATGATGTAGAGTCTGAGATGTCCTAAAATGGCCACCATACAGTGGATAAACGGTTTCGATAAAAAAAACAATATGGCCTTTCCACTCGTGCCAAACTTTAGATTTTTTGCTTAACTTGCAGAAAGGATCTCAGACGAGAGAAGTTGTGTGATGACCTTTACAGTATCACAGGGTTGCTAATGTGGCTGACGACTTTGAGTCTTGTTCAAATTCAAAGTCTCCATTCTGAAATATTTTTGCAGATGTATGAACGTCCTTTGTTTTTGTTGAGTCCTTTTATAGCTGTGTGTGTGCGCGAGTCACACTGTGGGGTTTGGCTAGGTTAAAATTCCCAATGTGCCTAGCACTCATCAGTAGGCCTTACCCTTTCCAGATCCTCTTTCATCTGCAGAACTTGAGGAGCTAAGGAGAAAGTAACAACAGTCAGGGAGAGGTATACAAAGCACTGAGTTTAACTTTTCTACAAGCCTGTGATAGCTAAATCTGGGTGTGAAGTTTACTCTGTCATTTGTACTTGAGGAGCACTTTTTTGAAATAACAGTTTCTGAACAGCACATTCTTGAAAAACTTTCAAACATATGCCCCAACTGTATTCTCACCTGAACTTGGGAGGAGCTGAACCACTTGGGGAGACAGGAGAGACTGGAGGCCGTCCATCGCCCTCACTGGAGCCTGTGCTGACTGCTCTCTTGGCCCAGGCGTTCTCCTTGGGAGGAGGTGCAGGCATCACCTTCAGCGGCTCCTTGGAAGAGCTGGTAGAAGGGGGGCGTGGGGATGACCCAGGGGAGGAAGGGTCACCTTCCCTCGCACTGAAAACCTCATTTTCCCCAGAGCGCTCGCCATCTCGACACCGGGACCCTGGTAGGAGAAAAGGGGAGCATAATGCTACGTCTGGAACTGACAGAAGTCCAGTAATGAAAGTAGTTGCATGAAAGTGCAATATTTCCTCCTCACATTCACAAGGAGGTTTCCTGAAGGCAAGCTATGAAAAAATGAAATGCAGAGATATCTCACCCCTTCCAGAAGAGCTTCCTTGCTGTGAAGACTCACTTCCTGTGCGAGATCGCTCAGCAGGAGGCTCCTCATTGCGCCAGCTTGGGTCCCTGAAACCAAAGAAAGCATACAAATGAAATAGATTTAAGCATAAACAACACGAACTTCCAAAAATGGAATATTTAAAAACTGAACTCTGACTTTCTAAATAAAACAAAATAAATTGCCACCACTTCATCAAAATTACTTAATGACCATCGATGTCAACCCCTGACCTGTCTCGCATCTTTCTGTCGGGTCCTCGGCCTTTGTCCTCCTCCAGCTGCCTCTGCAGTCTCTCTTCCTCTTTCTTCAGCCTCTCCTCTACCTCCCTCTCCTTGGCTGCTGTGTCAACCGGCTTGGCCCCACCAAAGATGGATGAGGCCCTGGTGCTGGAACTTGGAGCTGCAGCAGGGGAACTACCACTGCTGCCACTGCCCTCCTCCTCCTTGGGCACACTACGGGGCTTCAGGTTCAGCTTGGGTCTCTGCTGAGGAGCTGGAGTAAGCACATGGAGAGGATTATATTAGTATGTGCTCAGAAGATGGTGTTAGCACAGTCAAACTCCATTCTTTGACAAAAAAACAAAACAAACAAGCTTAGTTACAGACTGCAAGACGAACGTGCAAAAAAGTAGGTCACTAAAACGCATGTGGTAAATATAGAACACTAAAACTACTGACAAATGCCCAACACCAACTCTCAAACGGCTTTATTTGAGGTTATCCGTTTAGAAAATTGTATTAAGTATTAATACACTGAACTCTCACCTCTCTCTTCACGCCTCTCATCCCGTCTCTCGTACCGGTCATCGCGGTCGCCATAACGATCTCTGTCCCCATATCGATCATTACTACCCCGACTGTCGTCATAATCACGGCGGAAGCCACTGCCAAAGGCACGACGACCTCCTCCACCACCACGAGAGTCATAACCTAGCAGGACGGCAGGAGGGTAGGGAAGAAAATGGGTGAGAAACAAAAACAAAAACCTGAAGAAATTATGCTTTAAATGGGAAATGCAGCCACAAGTCTAATTAAGACTGCAGGTAAACAATCACGAGGTCATTTTAAACCAATGATTCGATTAGGATGGGAATATCAAAACAAAAACAAGTCAGAAAGCAGCTGGAAAACAAGTGATGGTGAACACAGGGCCTTAACAAGCACAAGTGCTTACCTCCTCTGTCGTAGTCTCTGCGGTCCCTGTCGTCATAGCGATCCCTGTAGCGGTCTCTCCCTCCTTCATAACGATCATTGTCCCGCCGTGCCCCATCTCTGTAACGATCTGACTCGTAACGGTCCCGTGATCCTGCGAGAATTGTAAGAGGATAAAAACGTTAAAAACACATAGCTTTCAAAATATCAAGATCAAATAGCCTCGGTTAGATTGGGACTGACACTAGTGATACCAAGAAATTTGTCCCTTCTACCCAAAACTGTTGCCAGAATAATCCTGGGATAAAGATGAAATAAGTATGGATGTTGACGCACAAACAAAGACATTTCTCACTCACTCTCTCCAAAGGCATCATCTCTCTTGGGAGGTCCATCATCGTCTGCACTTGGTCGGGCTCTCCAGTCACTGTCTGTCTTGTCAGGACCCATGTCAGCCATCCGTCCACCCCTGTCTCGGCCTCCCATGGATCCACTATCTCTCTCTGAGGTGTAAGGAAGAAGATATTAATTTCAGCTGTTGAATATGATGGTTGAGGGATGCACTCCCTTTCTCTAAATTACTCTAAAAGGCAAACAGGAGCCTTGGAAAGGCACACTAAGGCCAAAAGTCACAGAAATGAAAGTCAGCAGTGCACCTTTATCATTAGACTGGTCTGCGATATCCACACGGATCCTTCGGTTTCCCAAGTTCTGTTGGCATGAACAGACAGAGGGGATAAACAGTTAGTTATTCTCCATTATACATTTTTATGAGAGAAGGAAAACTGACTATGTCATTGCTAGTACTATATTACTCATATGCAATATAGTCAATGAATAAATTCTAATCTAAGACTTTTTTATGCAATACAATGATGGGGAACTTCTACTTCTTCTATGTAAGTTGTAATAAAAGGGAAGTATAAAATGTAAAAAATATAACACCCAATCCTCTTACCTCCTCGTTGAGACTGAGGGCCCTCAAGAGGGACTCCACATCATCAAATTCAGCATAGCCAAAGCCCTTCAGCCTCTCTGGGTTACTGGGCTCTCGAGGCAGACGCACTGCACTGATCTGGAGATGAAGACAGTGACAGAATAATATATGAAAAAAAAATGAAAGTACTGATCTGGGCCCAGCACTGCACAGTTCACCCAGATAAGATCAGGAAATACAAAAAGCAGTACGAAAATGAAAAATATGGAGGAAATGGGTTCACTTTAGGATGAAGGATATTCCAGATCAGAATGTCTATCATCAGTTTCTTCCCTAATCCCAAATACGAAATGTCCAGGTGAAGGCTGTGACAGGCTAACTGACTGTTGCAGGTAACTTAAGTAACACAAATCAGCTCAGTTATCTCACTAATTTTTGGTTGCTTACATGGTTGTGTTCATTATATACAATGGGCCGTACTCTGCTATGCCTGATAAGCCAGCATTAGCAGACTACATGGAAGTAATTTAGTGATATTTGAAACAAAAACTGGATGTTTTTATGGCCACTGTTAGACTGCTTTGCTGTTAATGAAAAGGGACTCTGACCAGCTTGGCTTTTGGAGGCTCTGTTATCTGTGGAAAGATCGTTTTTCTACAACATTCCCAGCTACATGAGGAAACTGACAAAACTATAGTCTAAAGTATTCCATTAATGAACACCCCATCCCCATTACGACAAACAGGTTGAGCAATATTAGGACATTACATAAAGATCTGTTGACAGATAGATGAGGGAAAAGGTTTGACCTGCGTTATCCTGCTCTTTATTGCTGAACAAATTCAGTGTGTTAACAGCACAGAGTGTAGACTACACGAGTCCCCACAGCAGTGGGTCAGTGTAGACTAAAAAATTTTGAAATAAAGATTTAAATTACAGATGTGACTGGATATTAATGAGACTGACTAGACTGACAATATGTTTATATAAACTTAGCATTTACAGGTCCTGTAAAGAGCAATGAACACTGCAACTGAAACTGCCAGTTGAGTTTCACTAGTTCTGCTGCTTTGCAAGACAAAGAAGTGCAGTAACTGTAACCCCCAAGTGCTATGTCTTATATGCCCCACACAGCATGTGCTTGTGAAACCTACTGCCAAGCCGCGGAAGAAGTCTTTGATCGAGTCTTCAGTGACATCATAGGGCAGGTTTCCCAGGAAGGCCGTGTACGGCGGGCTGCGGGGCAACCTGGACCTGTCGATATTGGGTTCACGGGCTGAGCGAGGTGCTGTGGGCAGGATGGAGCGGTCAATGGGCGGTGCCCGGTACGTGTCCTCCTCCGTGTGCCACGAAGTCGAGACTGGAAAGATAAGCAGAGTTAAAATTTCAATCGTTTTGTCTATAAAATGTCATAAGATAGTGAAAAATGAGCTACACCCAAGGTGCCTTCTTCAAATGTCTTGATTTTTCCAACCAACATTTCAACACAACAAAGATATTTACTTTACCATCATCTCCGACAAAACCATTAAATTGTGGCATTTTTGCCTAAAAAGTGACTAAACAATTATTTGATTATCAAAATAAAAAAATATTAATTGATTAATTTTTGCAGCTCTAACAGTAAACTTCCTTTCAGTCAATGAACAACCAATTATTTCCCTTTTGATACTTGGTCCTTAAAATATTTGGTTCTCAAGTTCTTGTAAGTTCTTAAGATCTGCATAATAGTAAATGGCAACAAAGACTTTATTACGATGACTGGAAAATTCTAAGCATTGTTACTAAACCAACATGCAAATACATATGAATGCAAATAAATATGAAAGAGACAGTAAAACAAAAAGTGTATTATTTTGATGAATGCTGTGCTTTTTGATGGAGCTAATAATCAGTACTTGGCCTGATACTAGTCAAAAACAGGATGCAATGAAGTGGTCCTGAAATATAATGCAAGTGCCTGTACGGTAACTTTTTGTCTGTAAAAAGAATCAGATCTGTGATGTTAAGCATCACAAACTTAAACGTATCATGTGAAGGAACATGACGAAGGTATACAAACCACAAATGGAAAAGGGTGGAGAAAAAAAAAAAAAAAAAACTCCAAACAACAACAAATGTCCGATGCAAGGAAGGCACATGAGAAACTCCATGCAGAGAGCTATAATGCATAACTGAAAAATCAATGAACTGAATATATCTTACAAATCCTTTCCCATGGTTGATAAAATTGAGTTTTGATTATTAATTTAACATCTAAGGCCTCAATCCACAATATCCAACTGTCATTTGATATTCAAAACAACCATCCCAAATCTGTACAAACATGTTCATTTCAAAAGTTTCAAAAAAAGTGCTGCTGATGCATGAAGCTCAAACGTGGGTCCAATGTAATTACTAAATCTGACAGAAAACTGGACAGACTCAAGTTTTACACTACAAAAAGCAGCACTGCAGGCTTAATAGAAAACAAAGCAACAGCATCACTTAATGAATTTAACAATTTATGTAACACACTCATACACAGCAATCTCAAGTGACATGCATTTAAAGGCTGTAATGGCATGAGGGAAAAAAAAACTGTATCACCCTCACTTCAGCAGGGACTCAGTGCTGTCATATCTAAACTGAAATAGTGGTGTTCAGCCATCTCTACTCCATGATTCACTAATCTTCCTGACACTTTCTGTGAGCCTTAAGACAACCAGACAAAACAAAACAGAAACTTATTTTAAACTCAGCCAAGACCAGACACTGATGGCACTGCCAGTTAGACTGCATTCTTCTTTCATTTCCCTCCACTCAATTGAGAGACAGGCCAACAGAGAGATCATATCGATTTTACTATATGGAAAAATGCAAGACAGATGCTAGGGATGCAACATAAAGACTTTATGTGTGCATCTCAGCGCAGGCTCACCATCTCCATCCAGGTCATCAGTCTCATCAGCCCAGCTGGTGGACTTGGTCGGGTAGCTGGGGGGCACGCCACTGCCTCCACTGTCCTCTGCCAAGAAGTCAGTCAGAGTGAGGGTTTTCCCCTTCTTATTCTTCTTCTTACCTAGAGGGAAAATTAACACATAGTACAGTCAGCCATGAGGAGAAACATGCTAGGGTCCCAGGTTTCATATGATACAATTAAAACACACAC